>JAODAL010017535.1:0-77453 GCA_025379985.1 Phyllomedusa bahiana
AAACCCTTGCCTCCCTGTTGCTGTTTTTCGCCTGCCAAAATGCAGGAACCCCCAAAAAAACCCGCGATAGTAATGTTTGCGCAGATTCTCACCTAAATTATCGCGTGAGCTTAAATTTCCGATCAACCTAAAAACCGTGTCGATTTCAACTTTGTCGATTATAATCGCTCATCCCTAATAGAGTCTCCACTGGAGCAGATTGGTTCTTGCCTTGTGGGTTTCAGGGCATTAACCAGTGGTGAGGCTGGGCTTGAAGTCCTTGTCTCTCTCCCTTCACCCACATTTTCCCTTGGTTGAACTTGATGGACACGTGTCTTTTTTTCAACCGTACTAACTATGTAACTATAGTGGCAATGTTATAGAGTCGTGGAGGAAGGAAACAGCATCAGGAAACCACAGGGTGGTCAAGTGAGAGTGGTCAGTCGGAAGCAGCATGAGTAGGCTACAGAGTTTCACAATGGCAGATTGTGGAGGTGGAAGCAGCAACATGAGTTGCCACAGATTGGCACAATTACACAGTGTGGAGGTGGCGGCAGCAACAGCAGCAGCAGCATCAGGCAGGAGAGTGGCACAATTAGATCATTTTGAGGTTGCATCAGCTAGGTGACATAATGAGGAGGTGGCAGCAGCATTAGCATCATAGCATCAAGTCGGAAATTGACATAGTTACATAGCCTGGAGGTGACAGCAGCAGCATGAGGAGACCTGAGTGGTGAAGTGGCAGCAACATCAGAAGGCTACATAATGGCCCAGTGAAGAGTGGGGAGGTGGGTGGCAATTCCAGTCCCTGGTAAAGATAGTGGATGGTAGAAGAAGCAGCTGGCAGCAGATGTGTGGCATCAGGCGGGTAACCAGAACAATCCAGACTCACTTGTTAAAATTTAGGTCAGGCGGCATGGCTGATCTAATCTGATGTATCAGATATTGGTGTGTGGAAATTCTGGCTGATCCACGCCTGATTCATCTTGACAAAAGTGAGTCTCATTTCGGGTGGCCACGCGAGTTCTCCTTGGGGTAACTATGGCCCCCGCGGCACTGAACATCCGCTCTGATGCCACACTACTGGCTAGGCAGGACAGCTTCTCCAGTGCAAACTCAGCAAGTTGCGGCCACAAATCCAGTTTGGCTGCCCAGTGGATCTTCAATGTGCGGTGGCAGAGTGCTGTCCAATTAGGCCACCACTTGCTGGTTCAGGGTCTGCTCCAGGTGCTGCTGTTGGTGAGCTCCTTTCCTCACTAGGTGAGTGAATAAAGCTGCTCATCATCAACTCCAGACTCAGGTTGATGCTGATGGAACTGGTACTGCTCCTAGCCCCCCACTCACACCATAGCAGCTGTGGCAGTGGTACGTGAGCACTGAGGAACCCCCCAGTCAGACCTGCGAGAGGATGGAATATGGCGCAGATAGGAAGCGGCCTACTGACTATATCGGATGTCTCTATAGTACTTGAGTTTTTCCTCCCTCTTGGCAGGTGAAAAAAAGGCCCCCATTTTGTATCGGTAGCGAGGGGCCAAAAGGGTGGAGAGCCAGAAGTCATCCCTCTGCCGGATCATGACTATTCGGCTGTCACTACTCAGGCAAATCAACATGCAGAGTGCCATCCACGCAAGTGACTCTGAGGGACTCCCTGCCTCCATCTCCACTGTATACTGCCACGGTGTGTCTGAATCATGTGCCTCGTCTTCCTCATCTCCTCTACATCCTCCAGCTGTTCCTGCTCCTCCTCTCCTGTCACCTGGGTAGAAAAACAACTTATTTTGCCAGACATTGGTGGTGCTCCATTGTCCTCCTTCTCCTCCTCATCCTCCAGTTCAGCCCCCACCGGACTCATGTGGCCGTGAGATGTAGTCGCCACGTCTCCCGTCCCCTGACCAGACAGATTTTGAAAGCATCTTTCCAGGACATGAAGCAGTGGAATGACGTTGTTCATCCCGTAGTCCTGGTGACTGACAAATAACGTGGCCTCTTCAAAGGGCCTAAGTAAATGGCAGATGTCACACATGAGCTGTCACTGACTGACATCAAAATTACACAGGGGAGTACTCCTGTCTGCTTGGATCATCAAAAAATCGTAAATGGCCTTTCTCTGTTCATAGAGTCGGTTCAACATATGGAGGCTGGAATTCCAACGGGTGGAAACATTGCATATCAGCCTATGTTAGGGGAGGCCCTTCTGCCGCTGCAGCTCAAGGAGGGTGTGCTTGGCGGTGTAGGAATGGCTGAAGTGCATGAAAAGTTTCCTGGCCATATTTAGAATGTCTTGCAGATGGGTGGAAGAATTGAGGAACCGGTTTACAACCAGATTAAACACGTTCACCATGCAGAGTGCATGGCTCAGCCCTCCTCGGCGTAGTGCAGACACCATGTTACCATGGTTCCGATCTTCAGTTGTCGTGGAGAAATCCAGGAATCAATTTAGTCTTTCAGAAGTGGAGCAGTTCCTCCCCTGTGTGACTTCGTTCGCCCAGGCAAACCAGGTGTAGAACTGCATGACACTGCCATGCCCGGCACATGTGGTATGCTGGAGGAGCACTTAGACTTGTCACTGCAGTATAGGCTGAGGTGGTGGAGGAGGAGGAGATGGACATTGGCGCAGGATCAACAGTTTGACAACTTGGAGGAGAAATCTGCGTCTCCTGTCGAAGTTGTTGGTGTGGCTGGGGAGGAAACACATTCACCCAGTGGCCCGTAAAGGACATGTACTGTCCCTGACAGTAGTTACAGCTCCACACGTCCATGCTGCCATGCACTTTGGAAGACACTGACAGGCTCAAGAACTGGCCCACCTTCTCTTCTACATATTTGTGCAGGGCTGGTACTGCCTTTTTCAAAAAGAAATGACAGCTTGGGACTCTCCACCTCGGCTAAGCACAAGCCATCAGTGCTTTGAATGGTGCAGAGTCCACCACTTGAAAAGGGAGGGACTGCAGTACCACTTACTTGGACAGGAGCATGGTCAGCTCCTGCTCCTTAGGATGGGTGGATGCATACTGCTGTCTCTTGGCAATCGCCTCGGTGAAAGACTGCTGGCGCGATGAGTGGCGAGGAGCAGGCGCATCTGGACCAGTAGATGATGGGAAAGACAGACAGCTCCCTTTGGTGGTGGAGCCTTGACTGCATGAAATGGGATGCGTGCCATTGGGTGCTGCTACTGTTGCTGCGGCAGGATGGACCACCACATCTGAGACACGTTTCTTCCAGGCCACTGGATGGTGATGCTGCATATGCTGACACAGGGCCATGGTGCCAACATTAGGTTCCTGGTCACGCTTCACTTTCTGCCCACATATTCTACATATACCCATGTTCACCTCCTCCGGTGTCTTGGCAAGAGACTGCCACACCACCGAATAGGTGATTTTACCACCAACGCTCAGCACTGACTGACTGCTATCGCTGTTGCCTCGGGGGCCCCTGTGCCGCTATTTTCTGGGCTGGAAGGGACCTGCGAAGTGAATGGTCTACCCCATGACCGCTTTGGCTCCTGACCTCGCAATGCTTCCACCCTGCTCTCCCCCGGCCACACTACCAACTTGCTGGATGCGCCGCTGCCTGACATGCAAGCTGCCGCCCTCTTCTTCCGTCAATGATGATGAAACCCTTGCTTCCAAGTGCGATCGGCTACATCGTCATCGATAGTGTTTGCCCATCACTGCTGTCCTCCTCAACGGTTTCTGTGTACAGAGCCTGACCGCTTGCAACATAACCTCCCATGCCACTCTCCTCATCACTACTTGCTCGCCTAATACAAGAAGCAGAGGATGTCTGCCGCATCTCTTTGCTGCCCAGTAGCTGCTCACTGTCTTCAAATAGTTTGTCCTCGCTGTATAGTGGTGCAGAGCCTACAGCACATAGTAGTTCTCTTTCCGAGGGAACGGAACGGGACAGAGGTAGGTTGAGGACATGTGAGGGCCCCTGACCTGTTCCCGGGCCATGCCAACTAAGGGTTGTGTCTAACGAACCTGACCCCATAACTGCCCAGATAAGTGAAGTGTAAAGCAATTCTAAGAGCGGCGCCTGTCATCTGCGTGTCGTACTAAATCACAGCCTTGTTTCAATACCAAACCACGCTCCCTATGCATATTTCTGCATGGCATAATGTTCTACAACACTATACAGGCTCTCTGCAGCCAGAAATTAGCTGTTTTTAATGCAATTCGTCGCAAATAAATTCGGAACAAAACTAATTTTTCCCAAAAATTCGGCGAATCGGCTGAATCTAATTTTTGACAACCTACTATTCAATGATCATGGTCTTTGTGACAGATTGCCCTATCTGTTCCCCTAAAAATTCCCACGCTACCAGAACCTGTCTTTCCTGTCCTGTGCTCTTTTTCCCCACCTTGCTGGAGCAGACAGGGGAAGTGTCTTAATGCAGCAACACTATTCCTGAGCTGACATCCTCTTCGTCCCCTAATCTTGCAAATTTGTCCATTCTGACATAGATTTTGGTGTACAACCATTCATACATGTGTCACACAGGGCTTTGACAGATTTTTTGGCTCAAAGCATGCCAGAAAACTGGTGCATACACATTTATAAATGTCGCCCTTAGTGCTTCATACAATATTGCTCTCTTTAGTTCCCATAGACTAACACGGCCAGGTTCAGACTGGCCCACCATGGAGTTGGTAAAACCCCTGGTGGGCCCCGAGCTCTGTTGGGCTCCGGAGGGGTTTCCATGTCACTCAGAGCCCAACCGCTGCATCCTTCCTAAGAACATCTGGGCTAATGTCCTCGATTCCCGGAACTGTGCTGCATTTAGCGGAGCAGAGCACCGCTATTCACCCTGGTAGGCCTAAGGCCCTAAGCCTACTAGACAACGGCCTCTAATGGTGACGTAAGTGGCTGGCCAGATACTCGTCAATATCTAAATGGGGCCCTAACTACCTACAGCCTACCTAACTGGGGTGCTAACTACTTACAACTTACCTAACTGGGGCCCTAACTACATACATCCTTCCTAACTGGGGCCCTACCTAGCTAAAGCCTACCTATCTACCTACCAGCTACCTACAGCTAACCTAACTGGGGCCCACCATCTACCTACAGCGTAACTAACTGGGGCCCACCACCACCTACCTACAGCCTACCTAACTGGGGCCCCAATATCACCTACCTAAATAAGTCCCATCAACACCTACCTACAACCTACCTAACTGGACCACCCATCACCATCACCTACCTACAGCCATCTAACTGGGGCCCCCGTATCACCTACCTATCTGGGGAACACGTACTCACCTGTGGCCCACCTATGTACCTACTTTAGACATACTTATCTACCTAATTTGGGCCTACCCACCAACCTGCCTGGGGCCAGCCTACCTACCTAGGGCCTACCAACTTAGCAAACAGGGATTTACCTACCTAAATAGGGCTTACCTAGCTACCTGGGGCCTTGCCCATTTACCTACCTACTTAGGGCCTTGCCTACCTACCTGGTAATATGGTTCAGAGGGGCACAAGCTATAGCCATAATCCAGTCTCCAGGGGGTTAGTCTTCTTTTCCCCTGGACCCCATAGGAGACTGTGCCTCTAAGCTATGGCTTGTACCCACTTTCTCACCCCTGGGAAGTTTGTACAGGGGGGGGGGAAATAGGAAAAGAGGGCGGGAAAAAGTGAGGATTCAAGATATTTGTGGTAAATTCTGCAGGGATGAGTGGGGCTGGGAGAAGCGCATGAAAATTGGACTGGATGGGAAAAAAAAGGAAAAAGAACGGTCAGAGAGAAGAGAAGACTCATAGTAAGACGTTCTGTAGCCCAGGATGCCCGGGGGTTTTTTACTTCTATATTGGATCAGTGGTATTTATTAAACATGTGATGAAAATGCCCGGGTTTTTTTGTAGTTTATAACTGAGTGGTTCTGACCATATGGTACATTTTCTAAAAAAAAAGGGGAATTGGCAAGAAGCAGGAGTGACTTTTGATCACTATATTTACTATTTGCCTAGGAAAACTTAAATCTTCAGTTCTCTATCTGAAAAAATACTAAAAACGTAACTTTTATTATTTTAAAATTTCTTACCTCTATACCCTTTTTAAAAAAAACTGTTTTTAACCTCACTTTTAAACCCCCTTTCATTTTTGAAAGAAGGAATGGCTCCTTTTCTGTTATCAAACGGGTGGGCACCACCTATTCAGAAACCTTTTTTTCAGCTTTTAAAGCTCCAGAAAAGGGATCCCAAGCCCCCTACTTGAGCAGTCCCCCTAAATTCCATAGACACAAAAAAAAATAGGCCCCCTTGTGCCCATCGCACGGTGACACTTGAAACAGAGGTGAAAAATAAAATTTAAAAAAATTATGCCGACCTCCCCGACAGTTTCACCAGCTACCCGGGCTTCATCAGGGGTTAGGGGTCCGGTCACATGTGGTCTAACCTCACTTCCTTTTAATCATGAGATACACACCCTATTCAGGTGCTCAAAATTTTAGCCACAGAGAATCCTAAAAAAACCCACTCCCCTTCCGCTCTCCTACGTACCTCAAAAATTTGCTGTACTGTCCACCATGTCCCAAAAACAGCAATCCCAGAAAAACCCCACCATCCCACAAGGGGCCTGGCCCCACCCCACCATCCGCCCGCAAACTGCTCAATGGCATCTCGCCCTGACTGTGATGGATTCCGTCCCTTCCTCTCATATTTTTGGGCAACTGGGGGCCACCAAACGGACTAAGCGAATAATGTTACTTTTACAGCCCACCAGTTTTGTCAACCCCCATAAACCCCCTTCCCCTCCAGTATAAATGATATTCAGGGGAATATTATCCATTGTATGTACACTATTGTAAAATTATTTCCCCCAAAAGAACCCCCTTCAATAAAATATACAATTTTTTTTTAAAAAAGCGCAGCCTTAAAAAAATACATTTTCCATTGTACTGTCCCACTTTGTCTTAGTCTTTCCCAAAACCACTTTCTCTTTTACATTAATATAAATATTCTTTTTAATAAACGCAGGCTCAAAGGGTTTTTGCCCGCCCTCCCCCTGCAGTTTCCCCCTCCCTTTCCCCTTTAAAAGATTCTTTCTTAAGGTCACGGCTGGGCCACCAAATTCATTACGTCAAAAATGGGGCATAAAAAAAATATTGTACATTCAAACGCTGTTGAATTGCATACATCTATCCATACTTGTTTTTAAAAAGTTAGCACAAAAAACGAGCGAGCAAAAAATAAATCTATACATAGAAAAGTATTACATAAGAGATAGTAATCTCCCTCCCGGGCTGGCTCCCCAAAAACAACGCAAGTGTATTCATTGATTCAGCTGCCACAAAAAAATGCACAGAAAAAATATGATACATTCCAATTTTTAAATAGAAACCGTGGCCTCCGTGATCAGTACCTTCCTTACAAAACACGGGGAAAATGGGGGGACACGTAGAGGCAGGGGGAGGGGGGCAGGAGGGGGATGGGGGGGGAAAAAACTTTGTGAATTGATGTTTATAGTCATTTTCAACCGTACTATATCCCTGACCGTATTTAATCACATATATCATTTTTTTCTTAAATAGGGATCAGAAGTTTTAAAAAAAAGTGAAAATGAAAAGCCTTCATTTAGGCCTTTGGGTTTCAAGTTTTGGTTGTAATCCATTTTCCCTCTTCCTGCAACCAAATTTACCCCGCGCCCTTTTTTTCCCCTTTTGCTTTTTAAAAAGGCCCCAGAATTTTAAGACCTCATTTCACCATTATGTACTTCCCAAAATGTGTCTCGTAGGGGGGGTTACCTCAAATTTTAATAGTCTCAGAGTTTCGAGATTTGACGGCGAACTCCTGTATGGATTTTCCCACATAGTCTTGGGGAGGTACACATGCCCCCTAAATCACCCCCCTGGTTTTACAATTGAGGAATTGTTTATCTCAAAATTTCTCTTATCAAAGGGGTTAACAAATTCTTTAGTTTTTTCCAATGAATGGCGAATGCACAGTTGCCCCGGGGGAGAGCTACCACCCGAACTGTAACCCCGTTTTTTTGCCTCTCCCTCAAAAATGGCTATTACAAATTCGTCCCCAAAATTTTTCCTCTTCTATGTGACACTAGGAATTTTGGAAACCCTCAGGAATACTGGTCTGCCCTCAAAATGTGCCAAGTTTCTAATAAACCCTCATTTCATTTGGGCCCATCATCAAAGGACCCAACAAAAAATTTTAAACAATTTTTTTCCTTTTTCTTTTTACTGATTAATAAATGCTGTGCACTAGTCAAAGCCCCGTTAAAGCCCTTTCCCAAACATTTTTTTTGGGTAACCCCTTGCCTAAAAACGTGCATTTAAATTTATACTTCTTTATAAAAGCCTCTAAAGTAGAGCAATTCTAAAGCCCTAAGAAATTGGGCCCATGGGAATCCCCTTTTTTGAGGGTGGATGCCAGTGAAAAAAGTAACAAAGTTTGGGAGCCGTATTTTTCCGAAAATCTTTGTCTGTTTGCTTTTTTTCATCCAACATAATTTGAAGATCCAAAAATTTATTTTCCCCGAGAATTTCAAACGTGAAAATTTTTATCCCCAAATTTTATTATATTGAGTTAAAATACAAAAACCTGAATTTAAATTTTTTACTACCATCCCAAAAAATCAAAATTCATCAATAAACGCCCCCAAAAAATAAAATCCCATCTGTGAAATTTCAAAGTGTTCAGAGAAAAAATAGCATCCTCCCACCAACTAAAAATAATTCAAAATTGGGCCAAACGTGCCCATGGCTATCCTTTTTCTGGTGATAAAGGTGCCCTCAAAACAAAAAAAATTATGTGTCAAAACAAACAAATAACTGTAAAACTAAAACATTATGTTCCAAAATTGTGATCTGGTGTAAAAAAAAATATTGATTGCTTTCGGCCCCCATCAGTTGATGTTTCTGTTAGGGCTTTACGTTAAACTTGAAAAGTGTACTTTCATCACCCCTGATTTAATTTATCACAGTTTTCTTGTTTCTTTAAGATAGAAAGGAAGGCCAGTGCAAAGGGCATCAGTATGGGCAACATAGTGCAGGT
Organism: Phyllomedusa bahiana; assembly: GCA_025379985.1. Taxonomy (NCBI): domain Eukaryota; kingdom Metazoa; phylum Chordata; class Amphibia; order Anura; family Hylidae; genus Phyllomedusa; species Phyllomedusa bahiana. The sequence goes on from JAODAL010017535.1 coordinate 8,994, forward strand.
CTTTGTTAAATTTTTTGCCTGAAAAATTCGGTCTTCCTGGTTTGGCACAAAACCCCTTTATGGATTTTGGTAATGCATAAAATTTTCAATAGTAGGGTTCACATTTAACATAAATTTTTCTCCTCCTCCCCCAGTAACTTTTTCTAAAAACCCAGGGCCAAAAAACCCCTTTTAATTCCTTTAGAAAAACTGGTTTGGGTCTTTGGGAAACCTTTATTGTTTTTTTAATCATCAAGTATTCCTCAACCTTTGCTCTATAGCCTTTTATTTAAGATGACAATATTACCACCCTTTACCCCCGGGTTTTAAAAAATATTGAGGGGTCGGAAAGATTTTTATAAAAAATAGGTTTTAAAATTTTTGGAAAAAAAGTGATTTACCTACAAACCTAAGTATTTCAGATTTGTCAATTCAGAACTTCTGCAGAAAAAATCTTCTCAGGGTTTTATTAATAGTTTTAAAAGCAGGGAAAAAAAACTGGTGGAGGAAGGGTAGAAAAAAAAAGAGTTTGGAAAAAAAGAAAACACATAAAAAAAATTTTATCAGACAGCACAAAACAAATCTCAAGATGCCAAAACGGTGAAGGACAGTGGGATTTTCACGGGGGGCCCGGACCCCCGCCGGGTCGGGGACACCCGTGGTCCCCCGCACGGCGGACCGCCGCCCCATGTCGGGGGGGGGCACGCTCACCCCGACGGGCCAGTCACCCCCCTACTTACCCGGCACGTCCTGTTGCTGTTCCAGCCTCCCCGCGCTGCGCGCCGACTTGTGAAAAATTTTAAAAGGGGCCCGTACACCCCGGTAATTGGTATTGCCGGCCGCCCTTATTTAAACCTGCCCTTCCTGGGGCTGTTGCCCGGTCTTTTTGTGCATTTGCCCCTGGAAAAATTCCAAGCCTTTTTTTGATTTACCTGTCCGTACATTAGCTTCCGTCCTTTTCCCCGATCTTGCCGCTGTCCTGACCCACTTTTCCTGTCCAAGCCCCGAAACCCCTTGCCCCCTTCCGACCCTTCTGCTGTCCCCGATACGGGCCCCGACGATTTTGCACACCCCTATATTTGGGTCCCCGCAAGCAAGTCACGTCAGGGGTAACGACCTGGTTGACTCCCGCCGCACAAGTCCATCCCGCTTTGCGGCGGGCTCTTGTGAAAAAAGGGACCTACTTATTTCCCTTCCCCCGGCGTGGTTAAGTGGTTCCACTTCTACGTGGGTCTGTTCAGGGGTCAAATACATTGTCCTCTTCTGCATCCCGTTGGTGTGGTGGCCCATGGTGTGGTGGAGCACAGGCAATGATTTCAAATGGCAATAGAAATATGCCACTAGTGGCAGGAAATGGAAAGGTTATGAATACAATGCAAACTCAATCCCAGGAGCATTCAAAAATGCAAATCCACTTTTTTTTTAGAACAACCAAGGATTCTCTTGAGGGATCGAGAAAAGGGGAATTATCAGAAAAAACAAAGGATGGAGCAGTTCAAGTGATTAAATTTTTTTATCCTCTTATAGACTAACGGAAAATCAAAAACACGTGTTTGGCATATGGGTCTTACTTCACTCTCCCATGCCCAAATTTTAATGAATTTGTATGGTTTAAAAGATACTAATCTCTTGCTAGAAGAATGGCTTTTACATAAAAATCAAAAAGTGAAAAATTAAGATGAACAAACCTTTTTAGGAAACTAGAGAAAAAAAACATGGAGTGATCTTGACAAATTGCAGTGGAAGTCGACGGAGACCCCATAATTCTAGATATACCCTTTGACAAATTTGAAACCAAAATCTAGGAATACACCTCTCGATATCACAATCTAATTTAATGGAAACGTTTGGGAAGTATAACGCAAGATAATAAAGAAAAACTAGCACTCAGACGAGACAACCACTCTTATATTTAAAATGGGAGGAAGAATTTTAGCTATTGCAGAATTACATTCTAACAGTGAATAGTAATTAAACCCCAGTGACAAGGAGATAATATTGTCATCTTAAATAAAAGTGATTATAGAGCAATGGTTGAGAGATATACTTGATGATTCAGAAACATTTGAAGAAGAGTCAAAAATCCAAAGATCCACGGTACCAATGAGTATCTGAAGGAATTAAAAAGGTTCTTTTGGACCTGGGCATGAGAAAAAATAATTAACCTGAGATGAAAGAATTTAATGTAACTGTGAAAACCTACTAATTGCATATACCTTTTATGCAAATACAAAAGTGCATAAAGGAGGTTGTTGCCAATACCAGGAAGACCGATAGTATTCAGCAGAAATAATTTAACACAAGGACCTACACGTATGTTGACACGTATACTGATGTGCCCTTTGTCACTTGCCTTCCCTTCATATCTTAAATGATATGAAGGACACTGTGTATGAGAATTTATGATCTAGTGGTGAGTGATAGTACACTTCTGCAAGTTTAGACGTAGAAAGCCCTATACTGTAACATCAGACATGATCTGGCCTGGAAGCAATCAGATATTGTTTTAACCAAGAGGACACAATTTATTGAACATAAATGATTTAGTTTTACAGTTATTGGATTTTTGTTTTCTGACACATAATATTTTTTGTTTATGGCACCCTTTTACACCAGATACAAGGGAAGTAGCCATGGACACAGTATTGTGCACCAAGTTTTGCTAAATTTATTTTAGTTTGTTGGGAGATGCTATTGTTTTCTCTCATATCTAACACTTTGAAATGTATATTCACAGATTCGGATTATAATTTTGGGGGCTGCTTTATTGATGATAATTTGATTTTTTGAGGGATGTGTAGCGAAAAAAAAGTAAAATTCATTCATTGATTTTGCGTATCTAGACTAATGAAATTGGGATGAAATTCACGTTTGCAATTCATCCGAGAGAAAATAAATTCTTTTTGGATTCTTAAATTATGTTGCTGAAAACAAGCAGGATTCAGACAAAGATATTTTTGGAAAAATACGGCTACCACATTTTGTTACATTTTTTCTAGCTGGCTCCACCTTCTCAAAAAGGGGATTCCATAGTCCATAATTCTAGCGGCCTCCATAGGAATTGTCTACTACTTTATGATGTGCTTTTAATGAAGAATGTATAAAGTTAAATGACAACGTTTTCAGGCAGAGGGGTTATCCCCAAAAATTTCTGTGAGGAAGCTTTTAAACAGGGCTTTGACTAGTGTCAGAGACATTTTATTACTCAGTAAAAAGAAGGAAAAAACGTGATTTAAATTTGCGTTGTATGATAGATGATAGAGCCAAAGAAATAGAGGGTAATACTTAGAAGACATTGTCACATTTTGAGGGCAGATCCATTATTCTCTGAGTGATTCCTAAATATCCTAGTGTCACTTATAGAAGAGGAAAAAATCTTTGGAGTATTTGTACCATAAAGTAATTTGAGGAGGAGATGGCAAAAAAACATGGTTACAGTCTCCGGTGGTAGGGCTCAATATCCCTGTGGCAATTGTGCATTCTGTCCCTTCATATTGAAAACTAAAGGAATTTGTTTAATCCCATTGATAAGATGAAAGATTTGAGATAAGGCAATTCATCATGTAAAACAAGGATGGGTGATTATGGGGCAATGTGTGTACCTGCCCCAAGATCTATGGTGGGAAAAACCATACAGAAGTTTCGCCGTTTGGAACGCGAAACATCGGAGTACTATAAAAACTAGAGGTGACACCCCCTAGTGAGACACAATCTTTGTAAGTACAATAATATGAAAAAGAGGTGCTTAAAATTCTGGCGCTCCTGTGTGAAAAACTAGGAGGGAAAGAAATGCGATTTGGATGTAGTTTTGTTGCAGAAGAGGACAAGATGATATACAGGACTCAATACATTGAAACCTGTGAGGAAGAAAATTTGACTCAAAAGTGATCAGCACCTCTCTCCTCTCTCCCAGAACCATCTCTAGTCAGAATATCACAGCTTCTCCCCCAGCCCAGACAAGCTCATTTACCATCATTAATCAAGCCCATTGTAAATGCTTTCGGAGGATTTTGGCACAGCAGGACATCTGGATTCCTCAAAAGAACTCTCCTTCCCTTAATTAGCACTGAACGAAATGCTACAGCTCAAACTCAAGCTTTCAAAGAACTTCAAACAATCCAACCCAGTCGGTGTCGACTCCGATATATCATAGTCGTTATATAGGCGCACCAGCATCATAACTGGTGCATGGAGAGATTCATATCTCAAAAAAAGGAACTCGCCCGCGCACCGCACAGGCCCATTTTCCATGTTACCAAGAGCGCAGGTGGACTGAGATATCCACAACACGGCCCCCGGGAGTCCACATCAGATAGGCGAGTCTCATATCCAGGGCTTCGGTATATCATCCGTTCTGAATGATGCTACCGGCTCGGTTCTGTCCAATTGCCCTGCCAAATTAGTCGTCCATTTTTGTGTTTGTATCAGAAACCGCTGACCTGAGTGGGGAGGAGCTCAAGACCGTCCCAGGGTGTGTAGGTGGCTGCCACGAGGGCTGTCCCCCTCACAGATATAAGCAAGAGCCCAGGGTTGGCTCTTCCGTTGATCCAGGAGGTGGGCACAAGAGCATTTTCTTGGAGCATCCATACAGCAGCACCAGGCCATAACATAAGCCCTCCCATGTGGAGCCCCAGAACCCAAGCAACAAGAAACTTAGCGACCTATCTTTAACTAGCCCTACGTCCTGTTTAATCCATAATTGTATGTCATCCTCTGACTTTACCTGTATAATTAATCATCTGTATATATTACCTGTCTAGTGTGGCCCTCAAGGCTAATGTAAATCTATAAACTTTAATCTTGAGTTAGTCTGTCTTGATCAACGGCCTCACACGCCTAATCCTCGTCTATAATATATAGCTTACCCCAAGGGTTGGTTCTGACCCCTAGCAATAAGTCGTTAACGCGACCGGTCTAATAACTAAACGAGAGAAACAGGTGCGAGCATTGTTATTTTGTCTCCCTGTGCCATGTGGGCAAGGTAACAGTGGAACAGTACTGGCTGACCCTTCGCGCACCACCCGAGAGGGCCGTGCAACGTCGAGATACACCCCCAAGATCCGGCCGTCGTCCCTCCAGATGGGCCGCGGACTAGGAGTTTCGTCACAAAACCTAAAGGCCATAAATGAAAGGCTTTTCATTTATCCCATATGAATAGTTTTTGAAGAAACATGATATATAATGAATAAATACGTCAGATGATATAGCACGGTTGAATATATGAGTATAGAAGCATCAGAGTTCACATATGTTTTTTTCTCCCTCCCATCTCCCTCCTGCCTCTCCCCCTCCCTCTGCCTCTACGTTGTCCCTCATTTTCCCTGTGTTTTGTAATGATGATAGGTACTGATCACGTGAGGCCACGATTTCTATTTAACAGATTGGAATGTATGCATATTGTTTCTGTGCATGGAGGGTTTTGTTTGCATCTGAGTCATATTATATAATGCCTCCCACGCGTTGTTGTGGCGAACGCACCCCGGGGAGTAAATTACTATCTCTTCAAGTATACTACTCATCTATGTATAGATATATTGTTTCTGCTCGCTGCGTTGATTTTGTGCATAACTTTAAATACAAGATAAGGACGTATAGATGTAATTCAGTTGCAATAGAGTTTGAATGTACTAATATTTTTTTGCATGCTCCCATTGTGAAGTAATGAATTAGGTGGCTTAGCCGTGACCTGTAAGAAAGAATCTTTAATGGGGAAGGTGGGAGGTGAAACTGCGGGAGGGAGGGTGAGCTAACATTAGAGCCTACAGCTTTATTAACCCCTTACCGCCGGAGCCAGTTTTGGCCTCTCTGACAGAGCCCCATTTTTGAAATCTGTCATGTGTCCCACTTTATGTGAATAACTTTTTGACACTTTAACCTATCCATGTGATTCAGAGATTGTATCCATCATCGGTGACACATTATACTTTAAGATATTAAGAAATTTTGGTCCAAAAAATGCTTTTTAATTGTGAAAAATATCAAAAAATCGTGAAATTTTGAAAAATTTACCAATTTTAAACTTCAAAATTTTTCTGCATGTAAGACATGATAGTTATTTCCACTCAAAAATAGTTTATAAACTAGCATCTACCATAAATGCTTGCTGGAGTTGGCGCTAATTTTTTAAATGTCTTTTATTTTTTTTTACGACAGTTAGGGGCTTAAGAAATTTAGTAGTAATTTTCAAATTTTCAAACAAAAATTTGCAAACACATTTTTTAGGGAACCCAGTCCAGTTTCTAACACGTGACTTTGATTGACCTGTATGTTAGATACCCCCATAAATGACCTATTCTAAGAAACCTACATACACCCCTTAATGTATTCAAAACTGCATTTAGAAGTTATTACCCCATTAGGTTGTTTCACAGGAATTAAAGCAAGTGAAGTGAAGTATTTCAAATTTACTTTTTTTGCAGATTTTTCAATTTATATGCATTATCACAAGAATACGGTAAATGTGATCATCGGAAATGCAAATTAATATTGATTCCCCAGATTCTGCGTTTTCCAGAGATAATCCCTATGTGGGCCCTAGTTGCATTATTGCTCAACCACAAGCCCCAGAATAGGAGGAGCACCTACTGGACTCTAGGGGTCTCATTTTCCTTTACGATTTTATTTAGGGGCCATTTCAGTTTGCGGACACCCTAAGGTGCTAAAAATTATAACTCCCCTAAAAATACCCCAAACTGAAAATACACCCCTTAAGTAATATATCCAGGTGTGTAGTGAGCATATCGACCTCCACAGGTTGTGTCACAAAAAATTTTATCGTTAGGCAGTGAAAAATTTTAAAAAACATTTTTTCCCATAATCGGCAATATTGAGCTGAAAAATTATAAGTTTTTACAAGGCATCCCCTTGTAAAAAAACACCCAAAACCTTGTTACGCAATTTCTTCAGAGTTCAGCAATACCCTACATGTTGGTGTAAACTGCTGTTTGGGGGCGCATGGCAGGCGTATAAGGGAGGAGTGTTTACTTGGATTTTGGAAACGCAGATTTTGGTGGGGCCATGTCGCAGTTACAAGCCCCCAAAATACCAGAACCAGGTGAGAAACCTTCCAGAAAGTCACCCCATTTTGAGATCAGCACGCCCAAATAGATCTCATCGAGGGGTGTATTGTGCCATTTTGGGTGCACACGTGTTCCAAAGTTTTTTTTTTTGCATTGGGCTATGAAAAGTGAGGGGAAAACGCAGTTCGCCATTGTTTTTTGGCTTCAATTTTACAGACGTTCGCCGTAGCAGTATAAATGATAGATATCTATTAACTAAGGGGGGGGTCGGTACAATTGCAATTGATATAGATTTATATAGTTTTTTTATGTTTTAATTACTTTTACACAAGAAAAAGGTCTATAAAAATTGCTTTTTTATGTTGTCCTGTTCTGATAGCCCTAACGTTTTCAGTTTCTGTATACGGAGCTGATTACTGGGCTTGTTTGTTTGTGGGATGGAGTTGAAAGTTTTTAATTAGTAGCCATTATGGGGGGCATAGCCGCTTTGATCACTTTTTTATTAAGGTTTTTGTGAGGCATTCTGAACAAAATACAGCATTTTCCTTAGTGTTTTTTATTTTATTTTAAACAGAGGTCACCAATGCAGTATAGCTTGACATGCTAGTCTTACTCAGCCAGTCGATAACATTACAGCGATACCCAATTTGTATTTTTTTTATGTTTTACTGCTTTTACACAGATAAAAACACTTTTATTCAAAAGGAAAATAACACGTTTTTTTTTGCATCGCCATAAGTCTGAAGACCTATAACTTTTTATTTTTTCTGTGTACGGAGCTGTGTAGGGGCTTGTTTTTGGCGGGATGAGTTGGACGTTTTTTATTGATATCCTTTTTGGGGGAACCAGTACTTATTGATCATTTTTAAATCCGTATTTTTGGGAAGCAGGGTGAAGAAAATACTGCAATCCTAGTATGTTTTTTTATTTTTAATTTTTTCACCCAGCACTCACCGTGTGTCAGTTGATCCATGACAGTAGCTTTACTCTTCAGGGTCGAAACGATTACTGCGATAAACCCTATTTAATATCGTTTTTTATTTTATTTGGAATCCCTTTTAAAAAAAAAAATAGTGTTTTTATTGTTAAATAATATTTATGCATACGCTGTCTTTTGAGAGCCCTAACTTTTTAATTTTTTTCCGTATACAGAGAAACGTGTAAATGAACTTATTTTTGCGGGATGAACTAGACGTTTTATCGGTTCAACTTGCGTTTATTATGAGTTGTGATCGCTTTTTATTCCATTTAATGTGGCTGCATGATGCACACAAATAGCAATTCTAGTACTGTTTTTTTGTTTTTGATTTATAGGGTGGATCGTTTAACAGCCCTGGCGGCTTTAACCAAATATGGTACTTGATTATTTTTGATCTTTTTTTGGGGCGATTGGGTTTGTAAAGGGAAAAGGGCATGTATGTGTTTTAATTTTTATTTTTGTTTGTGTTTATACTTTTTTTTTTACTTTATTACTTTTTCACATTTTTTTAATTTTCCCCCAGTGAGGATTTTGTAACTGCAATCCCCACTGGGGAAAAGCAATCATAGATTGTCCTGATTGAAGAGGCATCTGTGCAACAGCGTTACTGCTGTGCAAATGTCGCCATAGGCAGACCTAGTGACACCCATGCCACAATGCAATTGTGGCTATGGTGACGCACCAGACTACCCGAATAGCAACAGACAGCGATCCGGAGTCTGTAGGAAGACGGCGTAGCGGCAATCTGTGCCGCTGCCTCTGCCGATCGAGGCAGAGGGAGCTCACTCCTCCTCCTGCCGGCATCATTATCGCGGCCATGACAGGCTGCGGTAATGAAGCGTGTTTCCACCCTCGGCCGGACTCACTCCGGCCGGGGTATGGGTCCATGCAGCCAGCTGATTTACCGCCTTTCCAAGTCGCGATTGCACGCTGCTCGTCGCAAGCCCGCGCGATCCGCCAGGGGCGTATTGCATAACGTACTCATTTGCGGGAAGTCACTTCCCGCTAGGGCGTATGCATACGCCCAATGTCGGGAAGGGGTTAAAATGAATATTTATATTACATGTAAAAGAGAAGGGGTTTATGGGAATAGACTAAGACAATAGTGTACAGTACAATGGATATGTATTTATTAAGGCTGCAGCTATTAAATTAAATGTAAATTAGATATTAAAGGAGAGGTGCTTTTGTGGGAAGATAATATGACAATAGTTTATACAGTACAATGGAATATATATCACCGCCAATGAATATGCATAATAACATGGAGGAGAAGGGGTTTATGGGAGTTGACAAAGCTGGTAGTGTGCTGTGAAATGTAACATCTATTCTGCTTAGCCGTTCTAGGTGAGCCACGCAGTTGCAATAATATGAGAGAGATGGGACGGAAGTCCATCACAGTCAGGGCAGAGATGTCCATTGATGCAGTGCGCGGGCGGCATGGTGGGATGGGGCGCAGGCCCGTTGTGGGGATGGTGGATTTGTCTGGGGATTGCTGTTTATGGGAGCATGGTGGCAGCAGTAGCAGCACATATTATGAGTGTACGTGCAGGAGAGCGGAAGGGGGAGTGGGTTTTTGTGGATTCTCTGATGGTGAGCACCTGAATAGGGTGTGTATCTAACATGATATAAAAGGAAGTGAGCTTAGACCACATGTGACTGGACCCCTAACCCCTGATGAAGCCAGGTTAGCTGGTGAAACATGTCGGGGAGGTCAGGCATAACGTTTTAAATTGTGATTTCTCACCTCTGTCTAGAAGTGTCACCTACTGCAAACGGTGTCACAAGGGGGCCTTATTTGTTTTGTGTCCATGAGAGGGACGACTGCTCAAGTAGGAGGCTTGGGATCCCTTACTGGAACTAGTAAATTGTTGTATATATAAGGCTTTCCTGTTAATAGGTGGTGCTCCACCAGACTTGATAACAGAAAAGGAGCTATTCCTTCTTTCAGAAGTAGAAAGGGTTAAATGGTGAATCAGGTTTTTAAATAGTGTGTATAGAGGTTAAGAATTATACATAATAAAAGTTAAGTTTTAGTGTTTTACAGATAGAGAACTGATAGAGTTTAAGTTTGCCTATGGCAAAATAGTAAATATAGTGACCGCTATGTGGTCTCTATATATATGGCGGTGTTGTAGATTATACCTGAGCTGGTGTCTGACCACTGGTCTCTATATGGTGCTATTGTAGGCTATAACAGCACTTGTATAGTGGCAGTATTATTATTATTTATTTATTTTAGAGCGCCATTGATTCCAGGGCGCTGTACATTTAGGAGGGTTACATACATAACAAATGTTGAACAAATACAATGGTGAGGAAAAATGACTAGTAACTGATACAGAGAGGAAAGAGGGCCCTGCCCGTGAGGGCTTACAATCTAGAAGGGAGGAGGGGAGACACAGAAGGTGTGGGGCGGACATGTTTGTGGGCCGGTGTCCTGGTGGTGGGGTTAGTGTAGGTCCTAGGCTATCCTGAAGAGATGGGTTTTCAGGTTGCTTTTGAAACGGGTGAAAGTTGGGGAGAGTCTGATGTTTTGTGTTAAGGAGTTCCAGAGAATGGGTGAAGCACGAGTGAAGTCTTGGAGATGGTTGTGTGAGGAGCTGATGAGGGGAGCAGAGGAGAAGGTCCTGTGAGGAGCGAGATTGCGTGAGGGGAGGTATCTGGAGATTAGGGCAGAGATGTATGGAGGAGAGAGGTTATGAAGAGCCTTGTAGGTCAGGGTTACTAACTTGAACTGGATTTTCTGGGCAATAGGGAGCCAGTGAAGGGATTGACAGAGGGGAGAGGCAGAGGAGTAGCAGGGAGAGAGGTGGATAAGACGGGCAGCAGAGTTGAGGATGGTTTGAAGGGGAGCGCTGGATGGGAGGCTACAGAGAAGGATGTTGCAGTAGTCTAGGCGGGAGATGACGAGGGCGTGGACGAGCGTTTTTGTGGTGTCAGAGTTGAGGAATGGGCGGATGCGTGAAATATTTTTCAGGTGGAGGGGGCAGGCCGAGGTGAGGGTTTGGATATGCGGTTTGAAGGATAAGGAGGAGTCAAAGGTTATCCCAAGGCAGCGGACTTGTGGAGCTGGTGAGAGAGTGCAGCCATTAACAGTGATAGAGAGATCAGGTGGAGCGATGGAGTGGGACGGTGGAAAGATGATGAGTTTGGTTTTATCTACATTTAGATTTAAGAGCCGGTAGGAGAAGAAGGATGATATGGACGATAGGCAGTCTGGGATCCAGGAGAGAAGAGAGTTAATATCAGGACCGGAGATATAAAGCTGGGTGTCGTCCGCTTACAGGTGGTATTGAAAGCCATGTGATGCTATGAGCTGACCCAGGCCAAGAGTGTAGATAGAGAAGAGTAGTGGGCCCAGGACAGACCCCTGGGGGACACCAACAGAGAGCGGGTGGGAGGTGAAGGTGGTGCAAGAGTGAGAGACACTGAATGTCCGTTCAGAGAGGTATGAGGAGATCCAGGAGAGGGCCAAGTCAGTGATGCCAAGTACACTTGTTTCTGATTGTAAGAGTGAGTGCATGCCTGTCCCTGAACCTGTGTTTAGGGGGTTTCACTTTTAATTTCTTGATTGTGTTTATAGTGGAGTTTATTTTAGAAAGTGGTGAGATGCATGACCGAGGTAAACCTGTAAGTAGACATTGTATGTGAGCTGGTGAGTGGTGAAGGGTGATATAGATAGAGCTGCTTATCCATTTGTCTATGATATGTTAGACTGTGTGACAAGTCTTGGCAGTTTTGAAGAGGCCACCAAAATGATCAGTCGGGACGATGCCCTTGTCAGCATGACCGTTCTGGTTATATTTTTACTGGAACAAGTGTTAGGTACTCTGTGGCAGCAGGTCCCAGCAGTGATGGAGGAGGAGGATGCGCAGGACGTGGACACAGAGCCTTACTCACCAGAGGAAGTAGAAGGCCCGACTGTTTCGCAATTGTATAGGTCTTCTTTAGGCGGTTGTTCTAGGTCGAGGGCGGGTGCAGGATGGCAGTTCAGCTCACAGAGTAGAGCGCATGAGGCTAACCAGGGCTTTGGTGACAGTTAGGATGAGGAAGTGAAGGAGTGGGTCAAGACTACTCTGACCATTTTGTTGTCCTGTTTGCCAATGTCACTGACTAGTAAACTGTAGCACATCTTCTTGACAATGTGAAATACACATTTAAACTACACTACATCTCATATCTATAGTTCCTGTGCCTGCTGTTTCTATAAATTGTATTCTACTGTTGGCAACAGTACGGCTTACAGCTGAATTTGTTTTGAAATATACACCTGTATATTGATGTGATGTGATGTGCGCTGCATACACCTCTTACTCCTCCTCCTTGTAGCCCTCCAAATCTTTATTTTTTAAATGCCTCCACCTGTACTGCCACCAAATGTACAAGTCCTGTTATCCGGAACCTAGAAGTTTCCCATTGGCATGTTCTTGCTGCCACCAATGGTACTGCCGCCTAATGTTGTCATACCGGAAACTCCATGTTCCCCATTGCCTAATCTTGTTGAACCAGAACCTTGCTGTTCCCCATTTCCTAATGCCGTTGAACCAGTACCTCGCTGTTCCCCATTGCCTAATCTTTTTGAACCAGAACCTTGCTGTTCCCCATTGCCTAATGTTGTTGATTCAGAACCTCACTGTTCCCTATTGCCTAAAGTTGTCGAATCGGAACCTCCATGTTCCCCACTGCCATGTTCTTGCTGCCACCAATGGTACTACCGTCTAATTTAGTCCGCTGAACCTCCTATAGCTACGCCCCTGCTTGCAAGCTTTCCTCATCTTTTCAGTTAGCCATTGAAAGGAATTAAGTATTTTAGCCTCTCAATTTTTTCTGTCACTTTTAGAGGCACATTTTATTTACTAAGTTGTTCCACATATGCAGTTGACTCTGCTGGATGGTAATTACAGGTTCTCATCACCTGTATAGGTTCCTCATTGGCATGTTATCGCTGCTACCAATTGTATTGAAGTCTAATCTAGTACAGCCTGCAGAGGTGTAAGTTCAAGTTCTTGGGCCCTGGTGCAAAAAGTGAAATGGGGCCCCACCCCCCATTAGCAGAGCTGCCATCAGTCATCTATTAACAGTTTCAGAGCCACATACAGCCAAATCAAATGGGGTCCCCACCCATTACTAGTTCCTATTTTTTAACATATCAGTGGGCCCCTTTTTGATTAGGGCCCTTGACAGGAGTCCTGCCCTATTGGCACCCCTGGCAGTTACCATATGCCATTTCCAATACCGGTGTCTTCTTATGTGTCAAAGGCGCTTCTGGGCCCCCTCAGAATGCAGGGCCCTATAGCGTCTGCTACCGCTGCACCCCCTATAGCTACGCCTTTGCCAGCTGAACCTCCATGTCCCCCGTTGAGATGTTCTTGCTGCCACCACATATATCACATGTACAAAGCTTGCGAGCAGAGGCATAAGTTCAAGTTCTTAGGCCCTGGTGTGAAAAGTGAAATGGGGCTCCTGCCAGTTACCACGTGCCACCAGAAAGGACACCAGAAACAAAATTGTAGCTCTGCACCAGGCTGGGAAGACAGAATCTGCAATAGTCAAGCATCTTTGTGTGAAGAAATCAACTGTGGGAGCAATAATTTTAAAATGGAAAACATACAAGACTACTGATAACCTATCTCCCTCAGTCTGGGGCTCCACGTAAGATCTCACCCCGTGGGGTCAAAATGATCACAAGAACGGTGACCAAAAATCCCAGAACCACATCAGGGGACCTAGTGAATAACCTGCAGAGAGCTGGGACCAACGTAACAAAGGCTACCATCAGTAACACATACACCGCCAGGTACTCAGATCCTGCAGTGCCAGAAGTGTCCCCCTGCTTTAGCCAGTACATGTCTGGGCCCATCTGAAGTTTGCTAGAGAGCATTTGGATGATCCAGAAGAGAATTGGGAGAATGTCAAATGATAAGAAGAAACAAAAGTAGAACTGGAAGAAACACAAATATTCGTTGCAGGAGAGAGAATGCTGAGTTGCATCCAAAGAACAACATATCTAGTGTGAAGCATGGGAGTGGCAACATCATGCTTTGGGGCAGTTTCTCTGCAAAGGACCAGTACGACTGATCCGTGTACATGAAATAATGAATGGAGCCATGTATCTCCTTCCATCAGCAAGGTCATTGAAGATAAACGTGGCTGGGTCTTTCAGCATGACAATGATCCCAAGTACACCACCAGGACAATGAAGAAGTGGCTTCGTAAGAATCATTTTAAGGTTCAGGAGTGGCCTAGCCAGTCTCCAGATCTCAACCCAATAGAAATCCTTTGATGGGAGTTGAATATCCGTGTTGCCCAGCAACAGCCCCAAAATATCACTGCTCTATAGAAGATCTGCATGGAGGAATGGGTCAACATCCCAGCAACAGTGTGTGCCAACCTTGTGAAGACTTACAGAAAACATTTGACCTCTGTCAAAGATATATAACAAAGCATTGAGGTGAACTTTGGTTATTGACCAAATACTTGTTTTCCACCATAATTTCCCCCCCAATTTAAAAATTTCTTTCCAAATCAACAATTGTGATTTTTGGGATTGTTTTCTCATTTTGTCTCTCATAGTTGAGGTCTACCTATGATGTCAATTACAGGCCCCTCTCATCTTTTAAGTGGAGAACTTCACAATTGGTGGCTGCTGCTGACTAAATACTTTTTCCCCACGATATTATCACAAAACGCACTGTATATTTCAGCATTATGTGGACCTAAAATCTGCAAAATTACACTTTTTGCAGTTGAGTAAGATTTAGCAACAGAGAAACCTTTTGTGAAATACTATACTAAGACAATAAACAGGTATATTTAAAGGTATTTTACCACCAAAACTGCCAAAAATTTAACTTTTCTCCACTCACAGTAATTCTCAACAACCAACCACTATTTAAAAGATATTTCTTTGTATAGGAGATTTGGAGATGGTGAGTTATACAATTGCTGAACCCAGAAAACTGCAAAAATGAACTTTTGGGCACTCAAAATGATTTTCACCAACAACCACTATTTGAAATAGATTTCTTTCTATAGGATATTTGGTAACGGTGTCTTATGCAATAGCTGTCCCCCCAAAACTGCAAAAATGAAGTTATGGGCACTCAAAATTTTCATCAAGCAACTACTATTTGAAATAGATTTTTTCCTATAGGAGGTTTGTCAACGGTGTCTGATACAATAGCTGTACCTCCAAAACTGCAAAAGTGAACTTTTGGGCATTCAATCAAAGTGACCGAAGAAATAAGCAGGGGCTTTTCCAGATGGACTATTGGCACGTGGTATCGGGTTACCAAGGAGGCATGGATGAAGTTCCCGGCTGACCCAGAGTCCAGGAAGGTAGAACTCCGGAACGATAGACCAGCGTCAGATATCACCTTTACTGGAATCATCAAACGTGGAGAGGAGGAAACAGCACCTAGGGACGCCTCTTCTACGGCACCTAGGTGTGAGCGTTTCCCGAACGCTGAGGACGTAGCAGACAGCTATTGTGGAAATGGTCCGGGCTGACGCAGTAGAGACATAGGTTCTCTGCTCGACGGCGGGTCAGTTCTTGCTCTGATAAATGGGCCCGGTCCACTTGCATAGGTTCCACATCGGAGGCTTGAGGGGGTGACAATGGAGAACGCTGGAATACCGGAGCCAGGCGAAACAGCCGACGGGGGCATGCAGAGTCTCTCTCTTGGCGGAGCTATTCCTGCCGTTCAGCGAACCTTACATCGATGCAGGTGGCCAGGTGAATTAATTCGCTCAGGGAGGACGGGAGGTCTCTTGCTGCCAAAGCGTCATTTACCCTGCTAGACAGACCCTTTTTGAAAGTAGCGCAGAGGGCGGCATCATGCCAAGTGAGCTCAGAAGCCAGGGTACAAAATTGGACCACATAGTCTCCCATAGACGAGTCGCCCTGACGAAGGCTCAAGAGCGCTCTCTGCAGAGGATGCACACACCGGCTCCTTGAAGACGGTGCAGAATTCGTGGAGGAAGCACTGTAGATCCGCGGTCACAGGGTCATTCCGGTCCCAGTGGGGGGTTGCCCACGCCAGGGCCTTCCCGGACAGGAGACTCACCACGAAGGCCACCTTAGACCTCTCCGAGGGAACTGATCCACCATCAGTTCCACGTGCATGGAGAACTGGGTAATAAAATCCTGGCAGAGCTTGGGATCCCCGGCAAAGCTGGAGGGTAATGGAAGCCGAAGCTTGGGTCCCACGGTGGCCAAAGCAACAGCAGGTGTAGACGGAGCCACAGACGGAGACGGTTGCTGTTGCTGGGGTGCTAGGAGCTGACGCATCATGGCGGAGAGCTGGCCCAATTGCTGCGCCTGTTGAGCGATTTGCTGCGATTGTTGGGCAACAATCGTCGTAAGATCCGCGATGCTAGGCAGAGGCACCTTGGCGGGATCCATGGCTGGATCTTACTGTAACGGACTTGGTAGTGGATCCGCTGGACCACCGCAAGCGATGGTGTAAGCCACGCCAGGGAGCGGAATTTAAGTAGGTCCCGGTTTTCATCAGAGCCTGCCGGGATGGACTTGCTGCGGTGGGAGTCTACCAGGTCGCTACCCCTGACGTGACTTTCTTGCGGTGGCAGCCAAGGGTAAGCGTGGTACAGAATAGTGAGGCGTAGTCTGGGACAGGCGGCAAGGTCGGGGCAGGCAGCAGAGGTTCAGAGTCGATAAACGTAGGCAGAGGTCAGAGAACATGGTAAGACAGTAGATACACAGGAACGCTTTCTCTAGGGCACGGAGGCAACAAAGATCCAGCCGGGAAGTGACGTGGATCCCAAAACTATATAGAGACAGCGCCCGGCAATTAACCAATTACTGGCGCACTGTCCCTTTAAATTTACAAAAACGAGCGCGCGCGCTAGGGGGCGCGCACGCGCATTCCCGCTGACAGGGGAAGAGAGCAGAACAGGAGCAAGGTCAGGTGAGTGGATGGGACGGGTGCGACCACGGCCAGCAGCGCGGCCCGCGGCGCCACCCATCCCCGCCAGGGGCCCGCCGAGAGGGACACGGTTGCGCCCGCGGTTCATGGACCGGATCGGGGAGCGACCGGTTACACTCCGCTCCTTACAGGACCTTCTTCTCTGCTCTCCTCTTATCAGCTCTTCACATAACCATCTCCAAGACTTCTCCCATGCTTCCCCCACACTCTGGAACTCACTGCCTCAACATCTCAGACTCTCCCCCACTCTCACTTGCCTCAAAAATAACCTGAAAACCTACCTCTTCAGGATTGCCTATAACCAACAATAACCCCGTTGCACTGTTCCACCCCACAAACATGTCTGCCCTCACCTTCTGTCTCTTCCTTCCTTCCCTGTAGACTGTAAGCCCTCATGCGCAGGGCCCTCTCTCCCTCTGTACCAGTTGTTAGTCACTTATTGTCACTTTGTAATTGTTTGACCAATGTTATTTATGTACCTGCCTCAAATGTACAGCGCCCTGGATTCAAGGGTGCTCTAAAATAAATAATAATAATAATAGACCTGACAGAGTAAAAAAGGTTCAGATTGGGGAACACCGAGGAAATAGTGACCACAATACAATACATTTCCATTTATCCTTCAATAGAGTTTTTTGTCGAGGAGCCGCAAAAACACTGAATTTCAGGAAGGCTAATTTTAATCTGCTTACAGAGGCCCTAAACTGCATTGACTGTGACAAAGTGTTTGAAAATAACAGAACAATAATAAATGGGAGATCTTTAAAAACATCTTAAGCGCCCACTGTGAGAGGTAAATAAATTATGGTAATAAAATAATTAGAAACAGGAAAAACCCAATGTGGATAAACAGAGATGTAAAGGAGGCAAAAAATAACCAAAGGAAAGCATCTCAGCTACTAAAACAAGAGGGCAGTGAAGAGGTACTGAAAAGCTATAAGGAAAAAAATAAAATATGTAAAATAATGATAAAGGCAGCAAAGCTGGAGACAGAAAGACATATTGAGAGGATGAGGTAAGCTCCACTTTTAATGTTTCTTGTCTAACCCAGGAAGAGGTGCAGCTCCATCTTAAGAAGATGAAAATAGACAAATCACCAGGTCCTGATGGTATACACCTCAGTGTCCTAAGGGAGTTAAGTTATATCATAGAAAGGCCTATATTCTTAATATTTATGGACTCTATAATAACAGGGGATTAGGACATAGCAAATGTGGTACAAATATTCAAAAAGGGGTCAAAAAATGATCCTGGAAACAATAGACCGCTAAGTTTAACCTCTGTTGTGGGCAAAATATTTGAAGGTTTTCTAAGAGATGCTATCCTGGAGTATCTCACTGAAAATAAATGTATTACTCGTTCCATCATGGGTTTATGAAGGATTAGTCCTGTTAAACTAATCTCATAAGCTTCTATGAGGAAGTTAGTTCTAGACTGCATGATGAGGCATCGTGGCATCAATGCATCGTGGTGAGGCATTGGATGTTATATACTGTGCCACATAAAAGGTTGGTAAATCAAATGAGAATGCTTGGACTGGGGTCCAATGTTTGCAAGTGGGTAAGTAACTGGCTCAGTGATAGAAAACAAAGGGTGGTGATTAATGGTACATACTCAGACTGGATCCCTGTTGCTAGTGGGGTACCACAGTATTGGGTCCTATTCTCTTTAATATTTTCATTAATGATCTTACACATGCATTGCAAAGTAGAATATTGATCTTTGAAGATGATGCTAAGCTCTGTAAAGTAATCAACACAATAGAGGATAAAGTTTTATTACAAAGGGATCTGGATAAATTGGAGGCCTTGGCAGAGAAATGGCAGATGAGGTTTAACACAGATAAATGCAAGATTATGCACACGGGGAGGAAAAATCCTTTTCATGATTACATGTTAAATGGAAAAACACTGGGAAAAAGTGACATAGAGAAGGATTTGGGAATCCTAGTGGACAGTAAACTTAATAGTAGCATCCAGTATCAAGCAGCAGCTGCCAAGGTAAATCTGATTATGGGGTGTATTAAAAGGGGCATAGATGCACATGATGAGAACATTATTCTCCCATTATATGAGTCACTGGTTTGACCACACATGGAATATTGTGTACAGTTTTGGGCATCAGTTTACAGGAAAGACATTGTAGAGCTTCAACAGGTACAAAGGCGGGCAACAACTGGATGGACATCTGTCTTTTTTCGGCCTTACAAACTATGTAACTATATATGTAACTATGTAACAAAAATAAAGGACTGAGTTATTGTTTTAGAGAATGATGGCTTCGGGGGGACATAATCAATATGTATATATATATATATAGATATATATATATATATATATATATATAAATATATATATATATATATATATATATATATATATATATTGTGAGGAAGGCACGAGTAGCTGTGTTGGATGGCCGATATGTGTCACCGAGGTTTCTGATCTCGGTGAAGTAAAGCCTGATAGCCATATGTCAGTATCGATAGGCTACTGACATTTATTTCTGATTGCTAGAATGGCAGTGGATCTGGGTCAGGCTTTTCTGGAGCAGTCCCAAGAGTAGGGTGGGTGGGCTGCTCCCAGGTATCCAGGCCTTGTCTTGTGGCCTACTTAAGGCAGGAAGAGCAGGATGGGTGTGGTGTGTTTTTCTCAGTCAGAGAATTGGCCTGACTGGGACCAGAGGTGGAAGTCTGTGATGCAGCCTAGCCGTCCACTGTATACCACATTCCCCTGATCTGTGTGGGGAACGCACCCAGGAAACTACCAAAGACTTTGAGTGATCCACAAGGACTTTATGTGTTGTTTTGTGGGGCTGAAGTTAAGCCTGCATGTCTTGTTTTCGATTTGGTGTGTAACCCTGGCTAAATAAACGCCGAGAGACGAACGCCCAGGACGGTGTGTTTTCTTGCTACCACTGAGTTACATCCCCACAATATATATATATATATATCTCTCTCAAGATCTATTTATACCCAGGACTGTTTCCAGAACAAGGGGACATCCTCTATGTCAAGAGGAAAGAGGAAAGAAAGCTTCTACGTAAACATAGAAACGGATTCTTTACTGTAAGAGCAGTGAGACTGTGGAACATTCTGCCAGAGGAACTTGTCATGGTAAATTCAACAGAGAAACAGAGTTCAAAAAAGGTCTGGATGCATTTCTGGAGTGCAATAATATATCAAGTTATAGTGAATAGGATTCTGGAGAAGGGTCATTGATCCAGGGATTTATTCTGATTGCCAAATTGGAGTCGCGAAGGAATTTTTTCCCTAAAATGAGGACAATTGGCTCCTACATCATGGGGTTTTTTGCCTTCCTCTGGATCAACACTGAACTTAATGGATGTCTGTCCTTTTTCGGCCTTACAAACTATGTAACTATGATACCGAGAACCTCAATCATGCTGACATGCGAGCAATAGATCGTCAACCACAGTGACGGACTCGGAGGAATCTAAAGAAATTGTGAATTCTCTAGCAGTGAACATTTCCTCATGTGAACTGTCTCATATGCAACAGAAAGTGCTTTCTAGAGGACTTAATAATGTACCTACTACACATTACACTAAAGGCCTAAATGAGGCCTTCAATCTTCGTTGTTTCTTATAAACTGGTTATTGTTTAGTTACTACATATCTTTGAAAAGATGTTCCTTATCTTACCTAAGTTGTTCAGCTGAGTGATAATGAAGGCGTTAAAAGGGAACCTAAGCACTTACAGCGCATGCCTGAGAAAGGAGATTTATTTCCAAAATGTCGTGGCTGCCTTGCAGCACAGCTATGTGTTTTACAGCTCTCATCTTTAAGAATGTTTGACTAAAGATCTTAAGAGAATCTTCTAAAGGATAAGTTAATTGACATGCATGCAGGCTTTTTTCATTGTTATGTTGTATAAGTATGCATAGCTGCCAATATGCATCGGTGACAATTTATAAAGAAAAAAAGATATATTGTAATAGTTGAATACAGCCTATGTGTTTTGTATATTGAAAATAGTGAGAATAAGAAAAGTACCCTACAGAGGGGTCAGCATCAGCCTTTGTAAATTACACAGAGCTTAATAAAATCTGTAAAAAAGTGATAAAAGAAGCTAAAATTCAAAATGAAAGGCAGGTGGCCAAGGACAGCAAGACTAACCCTAAGAAATTCTTTAACCCTAAGAAATGCCAAAAAGCCAAAGTCAGAGCAAGCAGGACCCTTAAAAACCTGTGATGGGGTGCTGGTCACTGGGGACCAGGAGAAGGCAGAGGTACTAAATGTGTTCTTCAGCTTAGTATATACTAACAATGAGAAAGTAGTTGATGGGGGTGGGCTGAGTGCAGATGTATGTGGTGCCAGTACTGTTAATACATCATCTGCTATAATTAATGGGCTCAGTGTAGAAAAAGTCAAAGTCAAGTTAAATAAACTGAATGTGAACAAGGCTCCAGGCCCTGATGGCATACACCCAAGAGTTCTTAAAGCGCTCAGATCAGTTATCTCTGTGCCCCATGATATTTAGAGATTCCCTGCTGACTGGTATAGTACCAGGAGACTGGCGCAAGGCAAATGTAGTTCCCATCTTCAAAAAAGGCTTCAAGTCTTGCCCAGGTAAATATAGACCAGTAAGTTTAACATTTATTGTGGGAAAAATGTTTGAGGGGCTCATAAGGGACTATATACAGGAATATGTGGACAAATACAATATTATAAGTGGTTGCCAGCATGGATTTACTAAGGACATAAGTTGTCAGACCAATATGATCTGTTTTTATGAAGAGGTGATTAGAAGTCTGGATAGCGGGGCGGCTGTGGATATTGTATTTTTAGACTTTTCAAAGGCATTTGACACTGTTCCGCATAAGTGTTTGTTGGGTAAATTAGAATCCATTGGGTTAGAGATAACAGTGTGTAATTGGATTAAAAAACTGGGCAAAAGGGGGATCAACTCGAAAAGTGAGGGTAAAAAAAATTTGCTACTCTAGGGGCCCCTTTGGTTAGGGTTTGGTGTGCCCCAGGGCTCTTTTGGGGTGCTCTTTTATTTAATGTTTTTTATTAACGATGTAGTGAAAGGGGGTCAATAGCCCAGTTTCGTTTTTTGCGAATGACCCCAAAGCTATGCGGGTTTGTGCAATCTTTTGGAAGATCTCAAAAATTTGCAAGCAAAACCTGGACACACTGAGGGGTTTGGGCATCCCTTGGAAAATAAAGGTTCAATGTGGATAAATGTAAGGTTCTGAAATCGGGGTAGAAAAAAATCTACAGGCATCATATGTCCTAGGGGGAGAAAAACTGGAGAATCACTTGTTGAGAAAAAATCGGGATGTTCTTGTGGGTAAATAGACTAAAACCACAGCATGCAGTGTCAAACAGCTGCCTCTAAGGCAAGTAAGATTTAAACGTGTATTAAAAGGGGCATGGATTTTTGCGGGATGGGGAAATTTTAATTCACCACGTAAAAAGAAATTGGTGCGACCTAACTTGGGAATTTGCTGCCCCGTTCTGGGCCCCTTTTATAGAAAGATGTTGTCACAATCCGGCCCCCGCCTTATTGGATCCACGGGACCCCCGAAAAGCTATGGAAATTAGCCCCGCCAGGGAGCGGAATTTTAAGTCGGTCCCGGTAGTCGCCAGACCCTCGCCGCAAAGCGGGAGGGGACTTGCTGGGGGCGGGGTCTCCCGGGTCGCAAACCTCTGACTAGAGAGGGGCGAATTAAATTTTAACGAAGGGGAAAATTCGTTTAGAATTTCGGGAAAATTTTTGGTTCTGAACAAAGTCGAATTTTGGGGGTACTTCAGGGGGAACAAAGCGTGTTTTTTATTGTTAAAAGGCTGTAGCACATGGTTTTTTCCGGGGGCAAAGAACTCTGGGGGGGGAAGAAGGGCTTACCTACTGACATTTTGCAGAGATGAACCCAATCGGGGCCCGGCGGGATTCTTGACGTCACCGCACTATATAAGTCTGGGCGCGACGCGGGGGGTCATACCGCTCTCACTGTACTGAGTGGGGAAAGGGTTTGGCTCCCACAATCCCTTATGATAGTGATACAAAAAAAATCATTTTTAAAATACGCGTTTTTTGGGGGGGGTGTCCAGCTTGTCTAGAGATTTTGTTTCTCTTCCCGTTCTAATTCTGATTTTGTGGGGTTTTGGGAACTAAAGTCCAGTGTGCGTCCAATGCCCCCTGTATATTTTTAATGCTATCTGCTCACAGGACTTTGGAAATACCCAAGGGGGTTATCTAAGCCTGTTCCTGTTGTATTCTTTTAAAAAGGAAAAAAGGTTTTTACAATCCAAAACCATTTAAATTTTTTGGTTGCCCCATTCTTTGGCGCAATTTACTCCGGGGGTTAATTAAGGGGTTGTTCTGCTGTTGTGGTCACAAAAAAGAAACTTTTTTTTTAAAAACCCAAAAAAAAATTTTTTGCCTTTTAGAAAAATTCAAACCCAAAAGGGTTAAATTTAAACAAGTTTTTCTGTTGTTCTTTTTGGTAAAATACACACCCCTTTTTTAACACGCTTAAAAGCGGGAATTTTTGGCAGATATTTTCTTTTGCCCCAATTTACATCGGGGGTTTAATTTAAAAGCGTTGTTCTGCGTTGTAGTCACTAAAAAAACTTTTTTTTTTTACCCCCAAAGAAGAAATTTTACCTGTAGCAAAATTTTAAATTTTAAAAAGGTTTAAAATTAAAAAGGGTTTTTCCCTGTGTTCTGATCGAAAAATACATGCCATTTTAAACGCTACAAAGGGGAAATTTTGGTTGCTCTTTTTCTTTTGGGGAAATTTTAAATTCCAGGGGTTAATTAAGCGTTGTTTGCTGTTGTGGCCCACTAAAAGAAAATTTTTTTTTTTTCCCTCCAAAAAAGACTTTTTGCCTGTGCAAAATTCCCAAAACCGAGGGGTTAAATTTAAAACAAGTTTTTCTGTTGTTCTTACCAAAAATTTACACGCCATTTTAACAGCTACAAACCTGGAAATTTGTTGGCGATTTTTTTTTTGGGCCAATTTACATCCGGGGGTTAAATTTTAAGCGTTGTTTTTGCTGTTGTGGTCACAAAAAGGGAAACTTTTTTTTTTTCACCCCCCCCAAAGAAGCCCTTTTGCCTGTAGCATGATTCATAACCGAAGGTTTTTTAAAAATTTTTTTTCGGGTTGTTCTGTACCGAAAAATTTCACCCATTTTAACACGCTAAAAACCGGGGAAAATTTTTTGGGCCCAGCATTTTTTCTTTTGCAAAAATTTACACCCGGGGGTTTAAATTAAGCGTTGTTGGGTGCTTTTGGGGCACTAAAAAAAAACTTATTTTTTCACCACCAAAGAAGACATTTTGCCTGTAGCAAAATTCATATCCAAAGGTTTAAATTTAAAGGGCCTGTTTGGTTTAATTTTCAGTAAAATTTACACAGTTTTTTTAAAGGGCACTTTAAAATTTAAAATTTTTCCCTTTGGCCATTTGGGGAGCAAAATTTATACCCCGGGGTTTAAACCCAAGCTTGTTCCCGGGGTTTTTTTGGGAAAGCAAATACGGGTGTGTATTTATCATAAAACAGATATCTTCATCAACAGTGTCTGTACTTTTTAGAACAAAAAAAGTATGTCAGACAGGGAGGTGGCAGGCTTTTCATGCGATGGAAAGGGGGCCACAAAAATTTTCTGGGAAAGGCCCCGGGTTTCGCAGCAAAAGGGAAGGGGGACGTCGAAAAGCGGGGGCCCAACCTCCCCCTGTACCCTAAGGCCGTGTCGGGAACCCAGAAACCCCAAAGGGTTCTTGATTGGTTGGGGAGTAGGTCATCATTTCCCTCCCAATGAAATTTGGGAAAACCCCACCCAAGGGGCGGGGGGAAAAAATCGTCAGAAAAACCCCTTTTTGGGCCCAGGGGGCCCGGGAGTGGGTCCCGGCCCTCCCTGCCCAAAACCCTCCTCTGTCCCCCCGGGATTCCCTCACCCAGAGATCTATATGTAGTCGGGGTTTCAGCACCACTTTAAGCGGGATGAAAAATTTTTGGGGAAAGGGCACCCGCACTACTTGGAGCGAAGAAATTTGGGGCCAATATCCCCTGCTTCTTGCAGTAGGCGGCAAATTTATAGAGTGGAGGATTTGGGCAGGGGAGGTCATGTTGTGAGGGGCGGGCCCTTGCATCCCAAGACTGGGGGATGAGGACTCCCAGGGGACGATGAAACAAAAAATCAATGATGATTTTGCCGACCGCATTTGGGGACCCGGGGTGAAGAAAGGGGCTTCATCATCGTCAGGAAAGGGGGGGCGTCAGTTTGCGCGTCAGGCAGCGGGGCAGCCAGCAAATGGGTTGGGTTTGGGCCCTGAGTCAGCAGGGTAGCAGCTGTGTGGGTCAGGAGCAAGGGGCCAAAAGGATTGAAAACCCCTTTTTACAAGTCCAAGAAAGTACGGCACAGGGGTCAGCGAGGCAGCGGTGGTTGTAGTCCACTCGGCGGAGCGGGTTGGGGGTTTAAAAACAGTACTCCCCGGTGTGGCAGTTTTTTTTTCTAAGACACCGGGGGAGCCGGAAAACGGGTATATGTAGAATCTGTGGGCAGAAAAATTGAAACGTTGGGGCCCGGGAGCTAACGTTGGCACCATGGCCCGCGTCCAAAAACATGGAGCGTCCCCATCCGGTGGCCCGGGGAGAAAAAGGGCTCAGAATTTGGGGGGTCCAAAACCCCGCCGCCGGGAGCCAAAAAGCAAAGCAGCGTCCAGTTTGGGGCCCCTTGCAGCCATCAAGGCTCCACCACCCCTGCAGGGAAAGGGGCTGTTTCTCCCTTTTCCCTCATTCCCCGGTTCCCGGGTGTCCTGCTCCTCGTACTCCCTGGCGCCAAACAGTCGTTCAGCCCAGGCGATTGCAAAGAGACAAAAAGTATGGTCCAACCCTTCCTAAGGTGCAGAAGGGTGGGCCGTGCTCCCCCGCCAAATTGTTGGTTTCTTCAGGGCCCTCCCTTTGGGAAAGGTGGCTCTGCCCATTTAGGAAAATAAAGGCTTGTGCCCAGCCGAGATGGAAGGGTTCCCAAACCCTAATTTATTTTACAAAAAAGCAGTACCCCGCACTTCATTTAAAAAAGTAGAAAAGAAGGTGGGCCAGTCATTTAGCTTATCAGTTTGTTCCAAGGGGCATGGCAGGTGGACTCTGGAGCCGTAACTACGGTCAGGGGTTGTAAATGTCCCCTTTTTGGCCCCCTGGGGGGGAAAAATGTTCCCGCCCAGGCCCCACCAACAACTTGGACAGGAGAAAGCCACTTTCTCCTCCACGTTTTTCAAAAACCCGGGTCCCCGCGCCAGGTCCCCTCCTTCCCCTCCCCACCCCCCATAACTCAGTCCCAAGTACTGCTCCCTCATACCACATGTGTTGGGGACAAACGGGGTCACGCAG
Organism: Phyllomedusa bahiana; assembly: GCA_025379985.1. Taxonomy (NCBI): domain Eukaryota; kingdom Metazoa; phylum Chordata; class Amphibia; order Anura; family Hylidae; genus Phyllomedusa; species Phyllomedusa bahiana. Next base: position 35,281 of record JAODAL010017535.1, read on the forward strand.
TTTTACAACCCGGCCCTTTCCCCCGGCGAACGAAGTTTACACCGGGGGGGAATGCTCCGCGTCATGCAGCAAGAAATCGATGTGTAGCTTTCTCCGCGCCAACTGCAAATCGGAAAACCCTGGTGCGGGCAATGGGGGTAACATGGTTCCGCGCTGCCCCGAGGAGGGATGGTCCCAAAGCGCCCCCCCCTGGTGCACGGTTTAATCTGGTTTTTGAAAAGGTTCCTGGAAATCCCTTTTCCCCCGATCTTTAGAAGTTTCGAAAAATTTGGGCCCGGAAATGTGCATGCACTTTTATCCATTTCCTACCAAAACCAGGAACACCCTCCCCCGAGTTGCAGCGGCAGAAAAGGCCCCCTCAACACAATTTTGATATGCGATGTTTCCCCCCCGTTGGGAAATTTCCCGCCCCACATGTTGGACCCGACTGTATGAACGAGAAAGGCCCTTAACGATTTTTTTGATGATCCCCGGGGATTGGAGTTTCTCCCCCGTGTAATTTTTATGTCAAACCAGTGGCGGGTTTATGCGTGACACCTGCCGTTTTTTGAGGCCCTTCGAGGAGGGGCGTTTTTTTGTCAGTCGGGCAGGACTACGAATGAGTTTAAAGTCATTCCTCTTTATGTCCCGGAACAGATGCTGAAAAAAAACTGTCTGGGCAGGGGACTGGAGAAGTGGCGACTACCCCTCGCGGCCCCAAGGGGTCTGGTGGGGAAATAACTGGAGGAGGAGGAGGGGGACAATTGGGGCAGAAGCATTGTCCCGGTTTAAAAAGGGGTTTGGGTTTTTACCCAGGTGACAAAAGAGGGGGAGCAGGAGCAGCTGGAGAGGGAGATGGAGATGAGGAAGACGAGGCAGATGACCCGCAAGCACCGTGGCAGTATACAGTGGAGATGGAGGCAGGGAGCGCCTCTGAGTCCCTTGTGCAGATGGCCCGCAGCATGCTGATTTGCCTGGCTAGTGACAGCTGACTAGTCACCATCCGGCAGAGGGCTGACTTCTGGCTCTCCACCCTATTGAACCCTCTCTACCGGTCCAAAATGGGAGCCTTTTTCCCAGCTACTGAGAGGGAGGACAAACTCATACTATAGGGAAATCCTCCGTAGTCAGTTGGCCGCTGCCTATGTGCGGCATCGTCCCTCCTCTGACAGGTCTGACCGGGGGGTTCTTCAGCGCTCACGTACTACTGCTGCGGCTGCTGGGGAAAGGTGGGGGGGTAGGAGCAGTACCAGCTCCATCAGCAGCAACCTAAATCTGGAGTCACTGATGAGCAGCTTCCTTCACCCGCCTAGTGAGTAGGGCAGTTGCCAGCAGCAGCAACAGGACCTGGAGCAGACCCTGAACCAAGAGGTGGTGGCCTACTTGGACAGCACTCTGCCACCCCAGTTAGAAGATCCGCTGGACTACTGGGCATCCAAACTGGATGGAGAAGTGGAGATGCTGTCCTGCCTGGCCAGTAGTGTGGCATCAGAGCGGGTGTTCAGTGCGACGGGGCCATCATTACCCCAAGGAGAACCCACTTATCCATGGGAAATGTGGAACGACTGACCTTTGTTAAGATGAATCAGGCGTGGATCGGCCAGGATATCCACACACCAATGCCTTAGACGTCAGACTGCATCAGCCATGGTGCCTCACCCAAACTGTGAGAAATGAGTCTGGGTTCAAACTACCTGCCTCAGCCACTATTCTGATGCTGCCACCTGCCTGATGCCACACATCTGCTGACAGTTTCTCCATCTGCCACCAACCATCTTTACCAGGGACTGGTATTGCCACCCACCTCCACACTCTGTCATTGTGCCACTCTATGACCTCATTCTGCTGCTGCTGTTGCTGGTGCCGTGACATCCACACTGTGTCATTGTGCCACTCTCTGACCTCATGCTGTTGCTGCCGTCACCTCCACTCTCTGTCATTGTGCCACTCTGTGGCCTACTACTATTTTGCCACCTCCAGAATTCTTCATTTTGCCACTGTCTGACCGCATGCTGCTGCTGTGGCTGCTGCCGTGACCTCCACACTGAGTCATTGTGCCACTCTGTGGCCTACTCCTGTTTTTGCCACCTCCAGAATTTCATTGTGCCACTCTCTGACCTCATGCTGCTGCTGCCGTGACCTCCACTCTCTGTCATTGTGCAACTCTGTGGCCTACTACTGTTTTGCCACCTCCAGAATGTCATTGTGCTACTGCCTGACCTCATGCTGCTGCTGTGGCTGCTGCCGTGACCTCCACACTCTGTCATTGTGCCACTGTCTGACCTCATGCTGCTGCTGTGGCTGTTGCCTTGACCTACACACTCTGTCATTGTGCCACTGTCTGACCTCATGCTGCTGCTGTGGCTGCTGCCGTGACCTCCACACCCTGTCATGGTGCCACTGTCTGACCTCATGCTGCTGCTATGGCTGCTGCCGTTACCTCCACACCGTGTCATTATGCCACTCTGTGGCCTACTCCTGTTTTTGCCACCTCCAGAATGTCATTGTGCCACTGTCTGACCTCATGCTGCTGTGGCTGCTGCCGTCACCTCCACACTCTGTGACTAATGTTGCCACCTGAGCCCTCAGCTTGTTTTTTTTACAGCTTTTGCTGCCATGACTTTATCAGGCTACATTCCCGCTTGAGTTTTTTGATCAGTTTTGCCCTCTTAAGTGCCCAGGGAATTTTATAGTGAAGCGATTCTAAGAGCGGCGGCAGTCATATGTGTGTCATACTAAAGCACAACAAAGCGGGGTCCCAGTTTGTAACTATTTGGTCGACAGCCACACCTTGTCACCTGGGGAGAAGACAGGAGGAGGTCAGGGCCCAGATGGCCTCATGTCTTGGACCAACGCATCCGCTGCCGGGACCTCAGACAGGGATGCCAGCGGGAGTGGTGGGCGGGGCTGCAGGCCGTACATGATGTAGAAGGGGGAGGCACCTGTGGACTCCGATTCTAGGGAATTATAAGAAAACTCCGCCCACGGACGAAAGTTGGACCAGTCATCCTGTCAAGTCGAGACAAAGTGACGCAAGTAATTCCCCAGGACCTGGTTGACTCTCTCCACCTGACCATTCGTCTGGGGGTGGTAAGCCGACGAGAAATCGAGCTTTACCTGCACTTGAGAACAAAGGGCCTGCCAAAATTTAGAAACGAACTGTACCCCTCGATCCGAGACAATTTGCAGGGGAAAACCGTGCAAACGAAAAATGTGGTGAAAAAACAGATCGGCCATCCGCGGGGCTGAAGGCAAGCCTGGCAATGGGACAAAATGCGCCATTTTCGAAAACTGATCCGTGACCACCCAGACAACGTTGTTTCCGGATGAAGGGGGAAGATCGGTTATAAAGTCCATCGCGATGTGAGACCATGGTTGGGTAGGGATGGGCATGGGATGCAAGAGTCCCGCAGGTTTGTGACGAGGTGTCTTGTTGTGGGCACAGGTGACACAGGACTCGATGAATTACCTGACATCTTTAGCGAGGTCCGGCTACCAATAGAACCGTGAGATCAGGAGAGACGTCTTACGAGCACCGAGATGTCCAGCCACCAATGAACTGTGTCCCCACATCAAGATATGATATAAGGGCTCACGTATATTTTCCCTGGCGGGACATACCGGAGATCGACAGGAGCGGCAGAGACCAGACGCTCAGGGGGTATTATGAGCTCTGGAGTAACTTCTTCTCCAACCACATCAGAGGCGCGTGAAAGGGCGTCAGCCTAGACATTCTTTTCCGCGGGACGGAAGTGGATCTGAAAATTAAACCGAGAAAAGCAGAGCGACCACCTAGCCTGGCGCGGATTGTGTTGCTGGGCCGTCTGGAGGTACTGGAGGTTCTTGTGGTCCGAATAGATACAGATGGGGTGCCGAGCCCCTTCCAGCAGATAACGCCATTCCTCCAATGCCAGTTTGATGGCTAATAACTCCCAGTCAACAATAGTGTAATTCCTTTCCGCCGGTGGGAATGTTTTGGAATAGAAGCCACAAGTGACCGTTTTGCCCATGGGCCCCTTTTGTGTGAGGACCACTCTAACTCCAACCGATGAGGCATCTACTTCTAGCGAGAAGGGCTTTGCAGGGTCCGGCCGCGACAGGATAGACGCAGAGGCAAAGGCAGTTTTTAGCATAGCGAACACTTCTTTGGCCTCGGGAGGCCAACTTCGCGGATTAGCGTTCTTCTTCGTGAAGGCCACAATGGGAGCCACCAGCGTGGAAAAGTGCGGGATGAACTGCCGGTAATAATTGCAAAAATCCAGAAACCGTTGTATGGCCCGAAAGCCAACTGGGCAAGGCCACGGCAAAACGGCTGACAACTTTGCTGGGTCCATCCGCAGGCCCCGGTCAGAGATAATGTAGCCCAGAAATGGAAGGCTAGCTTGATGAAAGAGGCATTTCCCCAGTTTGGCATACAGCCGGTTAGCTCGAAGGCGCCTCAGTACCTGGCGAACGTGGATGCGGTAAGTCTCTAGATTGGGTGAGTATACCAAGATGTCATCCAAGTAGACCACGACACAGGTATAAAGGAGATCCCTGAAAATGTAATTCACGAACTCCTGGAAGACGGCAGGAGTATTACACAGTTCAAATGGCATAACCAGGTACTCAAAATGCCCGTCCCTGGTGTTAAAGGCCATCTTCCATTCATCGCCCTTACGGATACGGACCAGATTGTAGACCCCCCTCAAATCCAACTTGGAGAAGATCTTCGCACCCCGTAGGCGATCGAAGAGTTCTGTGTTCAACGGTAGAGGGTACCGATTCTTCACCGTGATCTTGTTAAGACCCCGGCAATCGATGCAGGGCCGTAAGGAACCATCCTTCTTTCCTATGAAGAAGACTTCTGCACCCGCGGGAGAGGAGGATTTTCGTATAAACCCCTTCTGGAGAATTCCCCGTATATATTCCGTCATGGCTTGTATCTCGGGAACTGACAAGGGTAGACTCTATCCCGGGGAGGACTGGTACCCGGCAGTAGGTCAATCGGACAATCGTATGGGCGATGAGGAGGGAGGGTCTCCGCTTGTTTCTCCGAGAAAATATCAGTGAACTCCTGATATTCAGCAGGTAGGCCGGGCAACGATTCACGGGGAGTCGAGCGAGAGCTGGAAAGCACCTGGCGAGGTGCCACCAGACAACGGCTCAAGCGTTAGGACCCTAGCAAGTGACCTGCCCAGACGCCCAGTCTAGTGTAGGGGAGTGGAGCCGCAGCCACGGAAGCCCGAGGAGAACAGCTGAAGTGGAGCGAGGCAACACGTAGAAGGAGATCCTCTCCTTATGCAGGACCCCTACATGGAGGGACAGCGGTTTGGTGATGAATCGTATGGTGTCACTTAGCAGTTCCCCGCTGACCGAGGAGATCACCAGCATCTTTTCCAGGTGGACCACCGGGAGGCGATACTGCATCACTAAGGAGTGGTGGATGAAGTGCCCGGCTGAGCCAGAATCCAGGAAGGCCGAGACCTGAAACGTGAGTCCAGCATTAGTCACGGCCTGTACCGGCATCATCGGGTGTGGAGAGGAGGAATTTGCACCTAGGGCCACCTCTCCCACAGGACCTAGGTGCGGGAGTTTCCCGGACGTTTGGGACGTTGGGGACAATTCCTCCGGAAGTCCTTAGGGCTTCCACAATATAGGCACAGGTTCTATAGCCGAAGTTGGGCCAACTTTTGCTCTGTGAGCTGAGCCCGATCAACCTGCATGGGTTCCTCAGTGGGGATTGGAGACGGTCGCGTAGGAGGCCTCTGGAACACCGGAGCTAGGCGCGGGAATCGGCGTGGTCGGGCTATCTAATGCTCTTGCCGAAGCTCTTCTTGCCTCTTCGAAAAACGCACGTCGATGCGGGTGGCCAACTGGATCAGTTCACTGAGGGAGGACGGGATGCCCCTCGCGGCCAGAAAATCCTTAACCTGACTGGAGAGCCCCTTTTTAAACTTTAACTCTGAGGCTAAGTTGCGGAACTGCACCGCGTAGTCTCCCACCGACGAATCCCCCTGGCGCAGGATTAGGAGGATGGATGCTCATGCTGGTTCCTCAAACACCCCATGGAATTTCATGAGGAAAGCCTGTAGTTCCGCCGTTACCAGATCGTTCCTATCCCACAAAGGTGTGGCCCATGCCAAGGCCTTCCCAGACAATAGGCTAACCACAAACGCCACCTTGGAATCTTCGGACAGGAATTGGTCCGCCATTAGCTCGATATGGATAGTGCACTGGCTGAGGAACCCCCTGCAGAGCTTGGGATTGCCATCAAACTTTTCCGGCACCGACAAACGGAGCTTCGGTCCCAACGGAGTCAGTGGTGTCGCTGGAGCGGGAGCGACCACGGAAGGAGATGGAGGTTGCTGCTGGGCGGCAACGAGCTGCTGCATCATAGTAGTCAGTTGATCCAGCTGTTGCGCCTGCTGGCCCAGTTGCTGCTACTGCTGGGCAACAATGCGTGAGAGGTCCGCCACACTAGGCAATGGCACTTTGGCGGGATTCATGAGCCGGATCTTACTGTCACAATCACGGTCCGCAGTAGTGGATCCACTGGACCGCCACAAGCGATGGTGTTAGCCATGCCAGGGAGCGGAATCTAAGTAGGTCTCGGTATTCACCAGAGCCCGCCGCAATGCGGGATGGACTTGCTGCGGTGGGAGTCTACCAGGTCGCTACCCCTGATGTGACTTGCTTGCGGTGGCAGCCGAGTTTTAGCGTGGTACAGATTCGTAAGGCAGGCTCGTAGTCGGGGACAGGCGGCAAAGGTTTGTGGTCGAGGGACGTAGGCAAGAAGTTACGGTACACGGTACAACGGAAGACTCAGGAACGCTTTCTCAATAGGCAATGGGCACTAAAGATCCGACAACCATGTCAGGAAGGGGCAGGCTTAAATAGGGCCAGCGACCGGCAATAACCAATTACCGGTGCGCTACCCCATTAAATTTAACACTGCCGGCATGCACGCGCCCTAGGGAGCGGGGCCACGCACCGAGAGACAGAGACAGCAGCAGGAGCGCAGATGGGTAAATCAGGTATGGGACAGGCAGGGGAACGAGCGCGCCCCCGACCCGACATGCGGGTCGCGGCGCCGCTCGGCAGCGGTGCACGGATGCGCCCGGGACCAGGGTCGCAGGGATATCCGTGACAGATGTAATGGAGCTAAAGAGAGTACAAAGACGAGTAACCAAACTTATAAGGGGAATGGAGCATTTTAGTTATGAGGAGCAGTTAATAGAATTGAACTTATTAAGTCTTGAGAAAAGACAGCTTTGGGGGGGACATGATTAATTTATATAAATGGTCCCTACAAAAAGTATGGGGAAAAATTATTTCAAGTGAAGCCCCCTCAAAAGACAAGGGGACATTCCCTTTGACTAGAGAAAAAAGGATTCAATCTCCAGAGGAGAAGGGCGTTCTTCACTGTAAGAACTGTGAATCTGTGGAATAGCCTGCCTGAGGAGCTGGTCACAGCACGAACTGCAGAGAGTTTCAAGAAAGACTTAGATAACTACCTGAAACTAAAGAATATGAATGCGTATGTAGCTACGTAAAATTTTGGATCCTGGCTGGTGGAGGCTCTGGGGTCAGAGATAGGGTTTCCACTGGAGCAGATTGGTTCTTGCCTTTTGGGTTTCAGGGCATTAACCAGTGGGGAGACTGGGCCTAAAATCCTTGTCTCCCTCCCTTCACCCACGTTTTCCCCACCCTTGGTTGAACTTGATGGACACGTGTCTTTTTTCGTACTAACTATGTAACTATGTAATGTTGAACATATCTTAAAGTTTAGAATATGCCAAATGGTGTGATATATAGCACTTTCTAATACTGACAACAGCATTGACAAACATTGGCATTTGTCAACACTATCTTTAATGTGATTTCAATTCTGTGGACAATGTAGACAGTTCCACAATACTAATTTTCCTTTCCAAGAATCTTTGAGCTGTTGGGGAGAGCTACTGTTGTTGAAAGCAAAACTCTTTAACAAATAACCATCATCATTGTAACCAGGGCGACACATAAACAACTAACTCTGAAACATAGACATATGCTGATACTATCATATTCCGTCATGCTTTTACTTTATGCCCTGTCTGCTATTCCCTAGATGTACAAGGACATCATGGGAGAATTTTTTTTATCTATTACACATTCAATTGTTTCCGCTATCATCCTTATAAATTACATGAGTACAAGTTGTTCTGGCTAAATTCCAGGTTTGCAACATTAGTATCCCACTAGATAGGAGTTTGGGATCAACGAACCTTTACCCAGCATCACCATGTGGCTGTCTACAATAATTGTGCAAAAATGGCACTTTGTAAAGTAGCTGAGGCAGGGGCGTCGCTAGGCATTATAATTCGGGGCTCGTGCCCCGAATGAAATGCCTGCTGCCCCGAATGTTCCATCCCCCAGCCGGCCTGCCCTCACTCACTACAGTAGTGCCGCATCGTTGGTATATATATCCAACAATGCGGCACTACTATTGTCAGAGGCTCCGCGGCTCCCTGTGATGCTGCGCTCGGCACAGGCAGCGGAAGGGGCGAAGGAGAGCAGTCAGTGTTGGCTGCCGGCTGCAGCGTCTGTGTGTAGAGCTGTATGAGGAGGAGAGAGGCTGCAGGAAGCCTCGGGTGCAGGCCCCTGGACTCCTCCTCCCTCACCCCCTCCTTCTCCACATCCTCCTCGTACTGAACCCTGCAGAGCTGCCGGCAGACGTTAGGTATTTACAGGGATCCTGTGGGGAATATTTTATCATGATTGTAAAATACTGTATATGTCTGGGGGCCAGTATAACAAGTGCAGACTGATTGTCAGCTCTGTGCTGACCCACAGAGCTAACATTCAGTTATATTGATCAGATCTGAGGGTCAGTATTATATATCTGACCCACAGGGCTGATCAGTATAACTGTAGATTGTCAGCAATGTGGGTCAGTGTGATCCCCAGAGTTGACAGTCTGCAGTATAGATCAGCTCTGTAGGTCAGCAGTACATATGTATATTATCTTTGCACACCCTTCTGCATAATATATATGTAAGATATATGGTGTAGTAAGGGTGTACAAATATAATATACATATGTACTGTTGACCCACAGAGATGATCTATACTGCAGACTGTCAGCTCTGTGTGTAATACAGAACAGTGTACTGCCAATCGTGCCCTCCTTGTGCTCCAAAACCCTAAGGGGACCAAATGTTTAAGTTAAAAAAAGTTAGAAAAAGTTTTAAAACTATAAAAGATAATAAAAAGATTAAAAGTTTAAATCAGCCCCTTATTGTTGTTTTACGAATAAAAAAACAATGTTACACAATTGGTATCGCTGCATTTGTTAAAAGCCAGTCTAATAAAATATAATATCACTTATCCCCTCCAGTAAACACCTTAGAGGAAAAAAAAATCCAAACTCCAAAATTGTGTCATTTTGGGCCTTATCTAGGAAAACTGCAGTAAGATTGGTCGCTCATAGCAACCAATCAGAGCCCATAGTGACCAATCAGAGCCGATAGCAACCAATCAGCGCCCATAGCGACCAATCAGAGCCCAGAGCAACCAACCAGAGCCCATAGCAACCACAACCCCTAGTGACCAAACAGAGCCCATAGCAAGCAGTCAGAGCTCATGGCTAATCAGAGCCCATAGCCACTAAGCAGAACTCACAGTATCCAAACAGATCCCATAACAACCACACAGAGCTCCCCTTTTGTTTCATATAGTGCTCTGAAAAAATAAAAGCTGAGCTCTGATTGGTTGTTATGGTCAAAGAAAGTCTTAGACCTACACAGTTTTCATACATGTCCCTCTTAGTCCTTAATGGGTAAATTAGGAGTATTCTGCTCCCTGGCTTTAGCTGTAGTTACCCCAATTAATCAAAACGAGTTTGATTTTAAATTTGCAGTAAGTAACAAAATTTGGCTTTTTGGGGGGACTTATAGACCTACCTATCTACTGAGTGGCCCTATAGACATATCAACCTACTGGGGAACCTATAGACCCATCAACCTATACATAGAACCTATGTATCTAACAACCTATAAACCTACTTAGGGGACCTATTTACCTACTTACTTTCAGGGGGGCCTATATACCTACATCCCTACTGGGGGACCTATATATCTACCTACTTACTGGACTGGCTTATATACCTACCTGCCTACTTTGAGTAGGTAGGGGCTATATACTTTCTTATATACATACCTCCCTGCTATTGGAGACTATATAAACTACATACAGGGGGCAATATATCTGTCTACCTACTGAGGTGGACTATATACCTACCTACCAAGGGTACCTATATACCTAGCTACTGACTAATGGACTCTATATACCTACCTAACAGTGCACTCGATACCTACCTACTGGAGGGGTCTATACACCTCACTATCTAAGGGGCCTATATAGGAACAATGAGTGACTCCCCCTCCCCCACAGCAGGCACCCGGCTTTCCCATCATAGGAAAGCAGGTTTCTGTGGGGATGTGGTATCACCATGCTTTTTAATATAAGCCCCATTAGGTAGGAAGGTACATACATAGTCACCCCCCAACCCCAGGAGGTAGGTAAGTATGCATGTGCTGGAAGAAGTCATCATGGCGGCCTGGGCCAGATTGCGTACACCTGGTAGTCACATGTGGTGGTGTCATTTGCTCAGGGTCTGGCAGGATTATTTGATCCCTAAGTAGTAATATTATTGGGCCTTGGTATTGTAGAGTTTTCTTTAGTAACAATCATATGTATGGTATATTTGTTCGGATGCGATCCAAGAATTGCATGTAATTTCTTGGATCACATCCACAAGACGGACCCGACAGGCGCGATGCAAACACGCAGCGGCGATCTCTCATGTGAACTCCGCTGCGTGTCTGTCATTGCCGGCAGTGATAAACTCACTGCTAATTGTTAGATCCGTCTCTGGGTCCGTTCAGATGGACCCAGAGACGCATCAGAAAAGCAGATGTTCATACAGAGGCAAGACGCCGTATGAACATACCCTATGATGTGATTTATAAGGTATTATGTTATCATACATAGATTGGTGCTTTTGAAAAATAATTGTCAGTGCTGACCCTCATTACACAGTGACTGCTGAGGTGATGGACAGGATCTATGTGGAATTAGTGATAGGAGCATAAGTTTCTTTTCTCTTTAAAAATACATGCTGCAGTTCCAATGTGGCGTAAACAAATGCTGTATAAACTCAGCCCTTCCGAGCAAAATGTAACACAGGGGGCCCGGGCCCCGGATGTTTTAAGACCCTAGCAACGCCCCTGAGCTGAGGATTGACATAGCAGAATGGCTAATTCCACACCAAAATCCTCCATCTGACTTTTCTAGATTTAGTACTGCAATTAGCAGTACAAATATTAGATGTACTATACAGATCAGTACATTTTGATATGTCACACTCAACTTTTAAGTTTAGTGTTTTTTTTTTTTTAATGATGCTAAACCCATGCAATGCGTACCATGGCCTGTGATATCAAACTCTTATGTTTTTTCTAAGTACCATTTACTCTCCATTACACATATTCTTTATAGCTCAGGAATATTTTTTTAAACATATTTATTAACCCCTAACCGCCGGAGCCAGTTTTGACCTTCCTGACAGAGCCCGGGTTTTAAAATCTGACATGTGTCACTTTATGTGAGAATAACTTTTTGACACTTTTACCTATCCAAGTGATTCATAGATTGTTTTTTCTTGACACATTGTGCTTTAAGTTATTAATACATTTTGGACCAAAAAGTCCTTTTTTATATGTGAAATATCAAAATATCATGAAAATTTTGCAATCATTTGCAGTTTTCAAAGTTCAAAAATGTCTGCGTGTAAGACAGATAGTTATTCCACTCAAAATAGTTTATAACTAGCACCTACCATATCTCTACTGTAGGTTGGCATCATTTTTTAAATGGTTTGTTTTTTTTTGCCACATTAGGGGGCTTAGAAATTTAGTAGTCATTTTTTACATTTTCAAGAAAATTTAGCAAAATAGATTTTTTTAGGGACCAGTCCATCAATTATCCCATCTAAGAAACCAAGTATTTAAAAAAGCATTTAAGAAGATTGTTACCCCTTTAGATATTTCACAGAAGTTAAAGCAAAGTGGAGGTGAAATTTCAAAACGTAAATGCAACTCAAAATCAATTCCCCTGATTCTGATGTTTTCAGAGATATCCCATATGTGGCTCTAGTGCACTATTTGACTCAACCACAAGCCCCAGAATAGGAGGAGCACCTACCGGACTCTGTGGTCTAATTTTCATTACGATTTTATTTAGGTGCCATTTCAGGTTTGCGGACACCCTGAGGTCCTAAAACTTAATAAACTCCCCATAAAATACCCCATATTGCAAATTACACCCCTTAAGAAATCCAGGGGTGCAGTGAGCATAGTGATGCAACAGGTGTCTCACAAATTTTTTTTGCCTTTTTATTTTTTTCTAATAATCTGCAATTTTAGCTGAAAATGTTTAATTTTTACATGGAATCCTGGAAAAAAAAGCCCCCCAAATTGTGTTACGCAATTTCTTCCAAGATCGGCAATACCCTACATGTGAGTGTAAACTGCTGTTTGGGCGCATGACTGGGCGTACAAGGGAGGGAGCGCTATTTAGCTTTTGGAAGGCAGACTTTGGTGGGTACCATGTCGCATTTGCAAAGCCCCCAAAGTAGCAGAACAGATGAAACCTTCCAGAAATTGCTCCATTTTGGATTCAACACTCCTCATGGATCTCATCTAGGGGTGTATTTTGAATTTTGGGTGCACAGGTGTTCCATAGTTTTTTTAGCATTGGGCCATGAAAATGAGGGGAAAAAAAACACAGTTCCGCCATTGTTTTTTGGGCTTCATTTTTACAGTGTTCACCATACAGGAATAATGACAAGATAACTTTACTAAGTGGTTCAGTACAATTGCAATGCTACACATTTTATATAGTTTTTTATGTTTTATTACTTTTGCACAATAGAAATTAGTTTATAAAAAATTGCATTTTTATGTCGTCATAGTCTGACAGCCATAACTTTTTTATTTTTCTGTATACAGAGCTGATTAGAGGCTTGTTTTTTTTGCGGGATGAGTTGATGTTTTATTGCTACCATTATGGGGTGCATATGATTACTTTTTATTAAGGTTTTTGTGAGGCATTTTGAACAAAATACAGCAATCCTGGTAGCGTTTTTTATTTTTATTTTTTACAGTGGTCACCGTGCAGTATAAATGACATCCTAGCTTTACTCAGCAGGTTGATACAATTACAGCGATACCAAATTTTTATTTTTTAATGTTTTACTGCTGTTACACAATAAAAACACTTTTATTCAAAAAGAAAACACGTTTTGGCGTTGCCAAAGTCTGAGAGCCATACATTTTTTATTTTTCTGTGTACAGAGATGTGTAGGGGATTGTTTTTTGCGGGATGAGTTGATGTTTTTATTGGTATCATTTTTGGGGGGACAAGGATTTTGATCGCTTTTAAATCTGTTCTTTGGAAGGCAGGGTGACGAAAATACTGCAATCCTACTAGTGTATTTTTGTTTTTAACAGCGCTCACTGTGCAATATATGTGACAAGTTAGTTTTACTCTGTGGGTCGAGACGATTATGGCGATACCAAATTTATATAGATTTTTATATGGAAGCACATTTTTTTTAAAGTGTTTTTATTGTGTAAAGCAATATTTATGCATCGCTGTCTTCTGATAGCCATAAGTTTTTTTTATTTTTCTATATACAGAGCTGTGTAAGGACTTTTTTTTTTGCAGGATAAACTGACATTTAATTGGCACCACTTTGATGTTTATATGAGTCACTATCACAATTTTTTCCATTTTAGGTTCTGCAGGATGAACAAAAATCGCAATTCTGTGACAATTTTTTTTTTTTTTACGGCATTCACAGTATGGGTTAATTAATGTGACAGATTTATAGGGCAGGTTGTTATGCACGCGGCGATGTACGTTTTTTTATTTTATTTTTCGTGTTTGTGTTTTACTTTTTTACCCTTTTTTCACATTTGCCCAGAAGGGAATTGTATGAGCGATCTCCAAATTGCTCATACAAGAGGAGACCTGTACATAGCATTACTGCTGTGCACTGGTCTCCATGGTGACTGTCAATCACCATGTCCACAATGCATTGTGGGTATGGAGACGTCACCGGCAGGGGTGTCGCTAGGCTGTTTTATCCGGGGCACAAGCCCCAAATAAAACTCCCTGTGCCCCGAGTCTCGCCAGGCTCAAGGCCGCTGCTGTGGGCCTGGAGTGCCGACCGCCTCCTCAACTGAATGTGTGTCCATTGGACACACATACAGCTGAGGGCTTCCGCCGACCAGAGAGCCAGCGCTCTCTGCTCCGCGGAGTATCGACGTCCCAGGCGTCGCCACCGATCGCTAAGGTACCGGCTTAGGACCTTGGAGATCGGTGATTGCAGCGGGGCCGGGACTAATTGTATGTGCGTCCGCCGGACGCACGTACAGTTACAAGCTTCTGCGGAGCAGAGAGCAAAGATTCCCCGCTCCGCAGAGTACTCTGATGAGCCGCAGGAAGGATGCGGCTCACCGGACTACACAGTACAGACGGCGTGAGTGTCATCATGCTGCCTGCTTGGCATGGTGACGTCACGCCGCCTGTGAAGAAGACCAGGAGCTGCGACATCGTCAGGGAGCGAGGTAAGTTGAGTGCTGTTAGTTTCTTATTTTTAATTAGCCTTATCCATGCTGGGGGCCATTTAAACTGGGTGTAAGTGCTGGTGGCCATATAAACTGGGTCTAAGTGCTGGGGGCCATATAAACTGGGTTGCTGGGGGACATATAAACTGGGTGTAAGTGCTGGGGGCCATATAAACTGGGTGTAAGTGCTGGGGGCCATATAAACTGGGTGTAAGTGCTGGGGGCCATATAAACTGGGTCTATGTGTGCTGGGGGCCATATAAACTGGGTGTAAGTGCTGGGGGCCATATAAACTGAGTCGAAGTGCTGGGGGCCATAAAAACTGGGTGTAAGTGCTGGGGGGCCATATAAACTGGGTGTAAGTGCTGGGGGCCTAATAAACTGGGTGTAAGTGCTGGGGCCATATAAACTGGGTGTAAGTGCTGGGGGCCATATAAACTGGGTGTAAGTGCTGGGGGCCATATAAACTGGGTCTATTAATGCTGGGGGCCATATAAAATGGGTGTAAGTGCTGGGGGCCATATAAACTGGGTCTATGTGTGCTGGGGGGCCATATAAACTGGGTCTATGTGTGCTGGGGGCCATATAAACTGGGTCTATGTGTGCTGGGGGGCCATATAAACTGGGTCTATGTGTGCTGGGGGCCATATAAACTGGGTCTATGTGTGCTGGGGGCCATATAAACTGGGTGTAAGTGCTGGTGGTCATATAAACTGGGTGTTAGTGCTGGAGACCATATAAACTAGTGCTGGAGACCATATAAACTGGGTCTATGTCTGCTGGGGGCCATATAAACTGGGTCTATGTCTGCTGGGGGCCATAAAAACTGGGTGTAAGTGCTGGGGGCCATATAAACTGGGTGTAAGTGCTGGGGGCCATATAAACTGGGTCTATGTCTGCTGGGGGCCATATAAACTGGGTGTAAGTGCTGGGGGCCATATAAACTGGGTGTAAGTGCTGGGGGCCATATAAACTGGGTGTAAGTGCTGGGGGCCATATAAACTGGGTGTAAGTGCTGGGGGCCATATAAACTGGGTGTAAGTGCTGGGGGCCATATAAACTGGGTCTATGTGTGCTGGGGGCCATATAAACTGGGTCTATGTGTGCTGGGGGCCATATAAACTGGGTGTAAGTGCTGGGGGCCATATAAACTGGGTCTATGTGTGCTTGGGGCAATATAAACTGGGTCTATGTGTGCTGAGGGCCATATAAACTGGGTCAAGGTGCTGGGAGCCATATAAACTGGGTGTAAGTGCTGGGGGCTATAAAAACTGGGTGTAAGTGCTGGGGGCCATATAAACTGGGTCTAAGTGCTGGGGGCCATATAAACTGGGAGTAAGTGCTGGGGGCCATATAAACTGGGTGTAAGTGCTGGGGGCCATAAAAACTGGGTGTAAGTGCTGGGGGCCATATAAACTGGGTGTAAGTGCTGGGGGCTATATAAACTGGGTGTAAGTGCTGGGGGCTATAAAAACTGGGTGTAAGTGCTGGAGGCCATATAAACTGGGTCTAAGTGCTGGGGGCCATATAAACTGGGAGTAAGTGCTGGGGGCCATATAAACTGGGTGTAAGTGCTGGGGGCCATATAAACTGGGTGTAAGTGCTGGGGGCCATATAAACTGGGTGTAAGTGCTGGGGGCCATATAAACTGGGTCTATTAATGCTGGGGGCCATATAAAATGGGTGTAAGTGCTGGGGGCCATATAAACTGGGTCTATGTTTGCTGGAGGCCATATAAACTGGGTCTATGTGTGCTGGGGGCCATATAAACTGGGTCTATGTGTGCTGGGGGCCATATAAATTGGGTCTGTGTGTGCTGGGGGCCATATAAACTGGGTCTATGTGTGCTGGGGGCCATATAAACTGGGTGTTAGTGCTGGGGGCCATATAAACTGGGTCTTTTAATGCTGGGGGCCATATAAAACTTTTGTGCTGGAGACCATATAAACTAGTGCTGGAGACCATATAAACTGGGTCTATGTCTGCTGGGGGCCATAAAAACTGGGTGTAAGTGCTGGGGGGCCATATAAACTGGGTGTAAGTTTTGGGGGGCCATATAAACTGGGTTTATGTGTGCTGGGGGCCATAAAACTGGGTGTAAGTGCTGGGGGCCATATACCCTGGTTGTAAGTGCTGGGGGCCATAAAAACTGGGTGTAAGTGCTGGGGGCCATATAAACTGGGTCTATGTGTGCTGGGGCCATATAAAATGGGTCTATGTGTGCTGGGGGCCATATAAACTGGGTGTAAGTGCTGGGGGCCATATAAACTGGGTCTATGTGTGCTGTGGGCCATATAAACTGGGTCTATGTGTGCTGAGGGCCATATAAACTGGGTTTATGTGTGCTGGGGGGCCATATAAACTGAGTCTAAGTGTGCTGGGGGCTATAAAAACTGGGTGTAAGTGCTGGGGGCCATATAAACTGGGTCTATGTGTGCTGGGGGCCATATAAACTGGGTGTAAGTGCTGGGGGCCATATAAACTGGGTGTAAGTGCTGGGGGCCATATAAACTGGGTGTAAGTGCTGGGGGCCATATAAACTGGGTGTAAGTGCTGGGGGCCATATAAACTGGGTGTAAGTGCTGGGGGCCATATAAACTGGGTCTCTGTGTGCTGGGGGCCATATAAACTGGGTGTGAGTGCTGGGGGCCATATAAACTGGGTGTACGTGCTGGGGGCCATATAAACTGGGTCTATGTGTGCTTGGGGCCATATAAACTTGGTCTGTGTGTGCTGAGGGCCATATAAACTGGGTCTATGTGTGCTGGGGGCCATATAAACTGGGTCTATGTGTGCTGGGGGCCATATAAACTGGGTCTATGTGTGCTGGGGGCCATATAAACTGGGTTTATGTCTACTGGGGGCCATATAAACTGGGAGTAAGTGCTGGAGGCCATATAAACTGGGTGTTAGTGCTGGGGACCATATAAACTGGGTCTATGTCTGCTGGGGGCCATATAAACTGGGTGTAAGTGCTGGGGGCCATATAAAACTGGGTTATGGGCTGGGGAAAATAAACTGGGTGTGAAGTCTGGGGCCAAAACTGGGTGTAATGCTGGGGGCATATAACTGGGTGTAAGTGCTGGGGGGGCCCTATAAAGGGTGTAAGTGTGGGGCATAAAAACTGGGTGGGAGGCTGGGGGCATATAAACGGGTGTAAGGGGCTGGGAGCATATAAAAAATGGGTTGTGTGTGCTGGGGGCCATATAAACTGGGTGTAAATGCTGGGGGCCAGAAAAACTGGGTGTAAGTGCTGGGGGCCATATAAACTGGGTGTAAGTGCTGGGGGCCATATAAACTGGGTCCCTGTGTGCTGGGGGCCATATACCCTGGGTCTAAGTGTGCTGGGGGACCTATAAACTGCGTCTAGATGTGCTGGGGGACCTATAAACTACATATACTTATGTGGGGGACCTGTAACCACCTTGAGTGCTGTGGGGAAATGTAACCTAACTTATAAACCAACTATTAGTGCTGGGGGACCTATAAGTACCTGTATTACTGGGGGGCCTATTCTACATGTACTGGGAGCCTGTTACCTATCTATATCGGAGGCCTATTATCTATCTATTATTGTGGCCATTCGTATCTAAGATAGGGTGACCCTATAATCTATACTCTACCTACTGGGAAAATATAACTTTTATCCTACTTCTGGGGGCATAACTATATACCTGCCTACTGGGAGGGGGTCTTAACCTACTAATGGGGGGCTTATAAAGGAAATGGGTGATCCCTTACCCACAGCAGGGCACTGGCTTATAAAGGTGAGGAAAAGTGAGGATTCTAAATGTTGTGTGGAAAATTCTGCAGAGAGAGTCGTGGCGGGAGAAGTCTTTGGCGGTCTGGGCAGGATGGAGGGGAAAGGGGAATAACTCCGATCAGAAAATACGGGTTTCCCGGTGGGCACTAAATGGAACTGCAGGTAATCATTTATTTCGCAGAACCTACATTGTACAACTAGATTACCATATGGTTCGTATGGGCGGAATTACGTCTTCGGCTGTGGAAAGTAAGTCACGGGGGGGGTTCGGTCAGGGTCTGGCAGGTTATTTGTCCTTAAGTAGTAATAGTTTTGGGTCTTGTTATTTGTAGGAGTTTTTTAGTAAAATATTCGTTGGGTAGATTTGCTCCATGTTCGGTGGTTTTGGTGACTTTTGTAGGTATTTACTGTCATACATAGGTGAGAGGTTTTGAAAAGCAAATTTGTTAGTGTTGACTTAGATTGTACAGTGACTGTTGAGGTAATGGACAGGATCTATGGGGAATATGAAGCAAATTAGTGACATGAACAGAAGTTTTTTTCTCTTTAAAAATCCATGCCGCAGCTCACAATGTGGCGTGAAAAATGCCTTGTGAACCCAGCCCTACTGACCAAAACATAACACAAATGGCCCAGGCCCTGAATGTTTTAGGACCCTAGCAACGCCCCTGGTCACCGGACAACTCGGATGCTTTCAGGATGCATCCGGGCTGTCAGATAAGGGGACCAGTGAGAGCGTCCCATGCCGCGATTTTGAAAGCTCCACTTGTGACGTACCCATACGTCAGTTTGCGGGAACCTCTACCCAACCTTGACATGTGGCTACGTCAAATGTCGGTAAGGGGTTAATAGTTGACATGTACACCAATGAGAATCAATACAGTCAAAATGATGGAATCAAGGTATGCAGGTAGATAATTTTCTGAGTAGAGAAGTTTTCCAGCACCAACCATATGCAAAGAGGTAAAATCAAAAATGCCTTTATTGGTGCATAGTATTAAAAACGAAGCAGCACTGGGAATCAGCAATGGCTGCAAGTAGATGCCAAAGACAAAACAGAAACAGAATTACGCTAACGCGTTTCGGGCATAATGGCAGTGCCCTTACTCATAGCAGACATGCAGGTAGATAATACAACTGTTTCACATCATCTGGGGTAAAGTTAAAATGGGCACGAAAAACATGAAAGAACAGGAAACAGCTAACCGAGGTTAAATGGCTAACAAGTATAATATATGGAAAAACATTCGAATCAGTAGTACAGATGTTATGCACCTTCAGGCGAATAGTGTTTAGAGGAGATCCAGGAGTCCCATATAGAGATTTTATGGTGGGAATAAAAGGAAGGGGTCAATCAATCTTAATTCGAGGAGCAGCTAAAATTAACACAACGGATTACCTCTTTAATAGTTGGGGCTATAGGATCCTTCCAATGATAAACAATGGCTGTTCTAGCAGCGATAAATATGTGAAAAGAGTCTGTTCTATAAAGGGGTGGAATTTTGGAAAAGTCTATAGCTATAGTTACATAGTTTCATAGTTTGTCAGGCCGAAAAAGTCATACGTCCATCCAGTTCAGCCCATTTTGCTAAAGTGTTGCTAAAGTGTTAAAGTGTTGATCCAGAGGAAGGCAAAAACACCCATGAGGTAGAAGCCAATTGTCCTCATGCTAGGGAAAAAATTCCTTCCTGACTCCAACCTATCAATTAGAATAAATCCCTGGATCAACGACCCCTTTCCAGAATTCTAGTCACTATAACTTGTTATATTACATCTAGAAATGTATCCAGACCCTTCTCCAGAATCCTGGTCACTAGAACTTGTTATATTATTACATCTAGAAATGTATCCAGACTAGAGATGGGCGAATTGATTCTAACGAAGTGGAATTCGTTTAGAATTTAAGGAAAACTTCGATTCTGAACGAAGTCGAAGTTTGGGGTGATTTGCGGGAATGAAGCGTGTTGTTAATTGATAAAATGGCTGCGAGCACATGGCGTTACATGGGGCAAAGAACTCTGGGAGGAAGAAAGGCATAGCCTACATGACATGTGCAGAGATGAAGCCAATCAGAGACAAGCGGGATTCTGTGAAGTCACCGCACTATATAAGTCCGGGCGTGACGCTGGCAGTTCACACTGCTCTCACTGTGCAGTGTAGGGAAGCTGCTGCTGCTCATTATAGCTCATACTAAAGAACTCACTTTTATACAGCGATTTTTTTGGGGGGTGTCACAGCTTGTCTCATAGACTAATTCTCTTACGTTCTAATTCTGATTTTGTGTGGTATTGGAACTGAAGTCCAGTGTGCGTCCAATTCACCTGCATATACATTTTAATGCTATCTGCTCAGTTCTTGAGCACATTGAATATCCAAGGTTTATCTAAGCCTGTTGCTGTTGTATTCAGTTAAAGAAACAGCGTTTTTACAATCCAAATACCACTTAATTTTTGGTTTCTCATTTCTTTTACAAATTTAGATCCAGGGGTTAATTAAGCGTTGTTCTGCTGTTGTGGTCACTAAAAGAAACTGTGTTTTTCAACGCCAAAGAAGACATTTTGCCTGTAGCATAATTCATATTCGAAGGTTAATTACGAGTTTTTCTGTTGTTGTGTTCCGTAAAATACACGCCATTTTAACACGCTACAAAGCTGGTAATTGTTGGCAGCACATTTCTTTTGCGCAATTTACATCCAAGGGTTAACTAAGTATTTTTCTGGAGTTGTATTCAGTAAAAGAAAGGTTGTTTTTCACTGCAAAAGAAGAAATTTTGTCTGTAGCATAATTTATATCCGATGGTTAATTACGAGTTTTTCTGTTGTTGTGTTCCGTAAAATACACGCCGTTTTAACACGCTACAAAGCCAGTAATTGTTGGAAGCACATTTCTTTTGCGCAATTTACATCCAAGGGTTAACTAAGTATTTTTCTGCAGTTGTACTCAGTAAAAGTAACGTTGTTTTTCACCGCCAAAGAAGAAATTCTATAGCATAATTAATATTCGAAGGTTAATTAAGCCTGTTTGTACTTTTATATTCAGTAAAATACACAGTGTTTTTAAACGGCATATACAAGTCAATTTTTCCTGGCCATTTGTGGAGCGCAATTTATATCCAAGGGTTACCCAAGCTTGTTAGTGGGTTCATTTGGAGTCAAATACACAGTGTGTATTTATCATATACAGATATCTTCAGTAAACAGAGTCTGGACATTTTAGACCAATCAGTATGTCAGACATAGAGGTGGCAGGCTCTTCACATGCGAGTGGCAGTGGCACAAACATTCCTGGAGCAGGCACAGGTCGCAGCACAGCAAGGGGACGTCGCAGCAGGGGTCACTCGGTGAGGCCAGAACTGCCGGTGTCATTTAGCGGCCGTGTGTTGTTCAGCAACCCAATGGTTCTTGATTGGTTGACTAGGTCATCCACTTCCTCCCAGATGACATGTGAAAACCCCAGCCAAGAGTCGGTGGGAACGTCAGACACAACCCTTAGTTGGCATGGCCCGGGAGCGGGTCAGCGGCCCTCACCTGTCCTCAACCCGCCACTGTCCCATCCGGTTCCCTCAGCCAGAGATCTACTATGTGGTCTGGTCTCAGTGCCACTATACTGCGAGGATGAGGAGGACAGTCAGCAGCTACTTGGCAGCAAAAGGAAATGGTGCCAATATCCCTGCTTCTTGCAGTAGGCGGCAAAGTATAGATGTGGAGAGTGGCATTGGAGGTCATGTTGTGAGGGGTCAGCCTCTGCATACCTAGACTGGTGATGAGGACAGCAGTGACGATGAAACACAAATTGATGATGATGTAGCCGACCGCACTTGGGAGCCGGGTGAAGCAAGGGTTTCATCATCGTCAGGAGAAGAGGGCGTCAGCTTGAGCGTCAGGCAGCGGCGCAGCCAGCAAGTTGGTTGTGTGGCCGTGAGTCAGCAGGGTAGCAGCAGTGTGAGGTTGGGAGCAAAGCGGCCATGTGGTAGAAAACCCGCTTCGCAGTTCCAAGACAGTAGCGGCACAGGGGCTCAGCAAGGCAGCGGCGGTAGTAGTCACTCAGTGCAGAGCGTTGGTGGTAAAAGATACTCGGCGGTGTGGCAGTTCTACATATATGGGTATATGTAGAATCTTTGGCCAGAAAGTGAAGCGTGGCCAGGGAGCTAACTTTGGCACCACGGCCCTGCATCAACACATGCAGTGTCACCATCCGGTGGCCTGGGAGAAACGTGGCTCAGATGTGGTGGTCCATTCTGCCGCCGCAGCAGCAGCAGCAGCGGCCAGTGGCACGCATGCCATTGCAGCCAGTCAAGGCTCCACCACTTCTGCAGAAGGGAGCTATTTCTCTTTGCCATCATTTCCTGATCCAGATGCACTCTACCACCCCAGTTAGAAGATCCGCTGGACTACTGGGCAGCCAAACTGGATGTGTGGCCACAACTTGCCAAGTTTGCAGTGGAGAAGCTGTCTTGCCCGGTCAGTAGTGTGGCATCAGAGTGGGTGTTCAGTGCGGTGAGGGCCATCGTTACCCCGCTTGTCCACGGGAAATGTGGAATGACTGACCTTTGTCAAGATGAATCAAGCGGGGATCGGCCAGGATTTCCACACACCAATGCCTTAGGCGTCAGATTACATCAGCCATGACGCCTCACCAATACTTTGAGAAATGAGTCTGGATTCAAACTACCTGCCTCAGCAACTATTCTGATGCCGCCACCCGTCTAATGTCACACATCTGCTGACAATTTCTCCATCTGCCACCAACCATCTTTACCAGGGACTGGTATTGCCACCCACCTCCACACTGTCATTGTGCCACTCTATGACCTCATGCTGCTGCTGCTGCTGTTGCTGGTGCCGTGACATCCACACTGTGTCATTGTGCCACTCTCTGACCTCATGCTGCTGCTGTTGCTGCTGCTGTGGTCACCTCCACACTGTCACTGTGCCACTCTCTGACCTCATGCTGCTGCTGCCATCACCTCCACTCTCTGTCATTGTGCCACTCCATTGCCTACTACTGTTTTGCAACCTCCAGAATGTCATTGTGCCACTGTCTGACCTCATGCTGCTGCTGCCATCACCTCCACTCTGTCATTGTGCCACTCTGTGGTCTACTCCTGTTTGTGCCACCTCCACACTGTGTCATTGTGCTGCTGTCTGACCTCATGCTGCTGTGGCTGCTGCCGTGACCTACACACTGTGTCATTGTGCCACTCTTTTGCCTACTCCTGTTTTTGCCACCTCCAGAATGTCATTGTGCCACTCTCTGACCTCATGCTGCTGTAGCTGCTGCCGTCACCTCCACACTCGGTCACTGATGTTGCCACCTGAGCCCTCAGCTTGTTTTTTTCCAGCTGGCGCTGCCATGACTTTATCAAGCTAAATTCCTGCTTCAGTTTTTTGGTCAGTTTTGCCCTCTTAAGTGCCCAGGGAATTTTATAGTGAAGCGATTCTAAGAGCGGCGGCAGTCATATGCGTGTCCTACTAAAACACAACATTGTATGAAGACCAAACCAAGCTCCCTCTGCATATTTAAGCATGGCACAACATTCTACAGCACCCTACAGGCACTGTTCTAGATACAGTCCTGGGTATAAATAAATCTTTAGCGAGATCTCTATATTGGCCCTTAATATATTTAAACATATTTATTATGTCCCCCCAATGCCGTCTTTTCTGTAAACTAAATATCCCTAACCTTGCTAATTTTTCTGGGTATTGCAGTCCACCCAGTCCTTTTATTATTTTTGTTACCCGCCTTTGTACCTGTTCAAGCTCTACAATGTCTTTCCTGTGCACTGGTGCCCAAAACTGTACACAATATTCCATGTGTGGTCGAACTGTAGGGGTCGTGAAGCGACAATTCTCGGGTCAGTCAGTCACTCCCAATCAGATAGCATGTGTGCACAGCGCCAAAAATGACACAGATACAAAGTTCCATTTCAAACCCAGCTTATGCTCTCACCCTGGTCCGACCAGCACTTCCTGGGGTTTATTCAGTGCACAAGTATTTAACAGGAAAGGAAGAGGGCATGGTTTAAGGCATGGTTATTATTGCAACAAATCAGACATCTTCTGCTGTCCACTTCTTATTGGTTAGATTAACCGCAGTATTAACATCATCTCTGGTGGTTTCCAGTAAGTCATCTGGTTTCCTGTAAATTATCTGATTTCCTGTAAGACATCTGGTTTCCAGTAAATATTTGACGTCATCTGGGTGCGGTACACAGGATGTCGGCGCCATCTTATCTTGGACAGTTACTTATATCTAGCATTTTAGTAGTAAGGGAAAAATTAGGATTTGAAGCATATAAAAGTATAAAATGATACAACACTCATATATATATGTATATCAGACCTGACAGAATCAGTGACTTGTATAGTGGGAGAATAATGTTCCCATCATGTGCATCTATGCCCCTTTTAATACACCCCATAATCCTATTAGCCTTGGCTGCTGCTGCCTGACACTGGCTGCTACAGTTAAGTTTACTGTCCACCAGGATTCCCAAGTCCTTCTCCATGTCACTTTTACCCAGCGTTTTTCCATTTAACATGTAATCATGTAATGGATTTTTCCTCCCCATGTGCATAACCTTGCATTTATCAGTGTTAAACCTCATCTGCCACTTCTCGGCCCAGGCCTCCAACCTATCCAGATCCCTTTGTAATAACACATTATCCTCTATTGTGTGGATTCCTTTACAGAGCTTAATATCATTTGCAAAGATCAATATACTACTGTGCAATCCCTGTGTAAGATCATTTATGAAAATATTAAAGAGAAGAGGGCCCAATACTGAGCCCTGTGATACCCCACTAGCAACAGGGATCTAGTCTGAGTATGCACCGTTATTTACCACCCTTTGTTTTCTCTCAGTGAGCCAGTTGCTTACCCACTTGCACACATTTTCCCCTAGTCCAGGCATTCTCATTTTACTTACCAACCTTTTATGTGGAACAGTATCAAATACTTTAGAAAAATCCAAATATTTGACATCCTGTGCCTCACCCCGATCCAGTCTGGAACTAACTTCCTCATAGAAGCTGATGAGATTAGTTTGACAGGACCGATCCTTCATAAACCCATGCTGGAATGGCGTTATACATTTAATTTCAGTGAGATACTCCAGGATAGCATCTCTTAGAAAACCTTCAAACATTTGCCTACAACAGAGGTTAGGCTTACCGGCCTATAGTTTACAGGATCAATTTTTGACCCCTTTTTGAATATTGGCACCACATTTGCTATGCACCAATTCTTTGGACCATACCCAGTTATTATACGTTATTATAGCTATGATTACTAGTTCTGGGGATAGATTCAAATTGAGCCCAGTTACATATTGCAATAAGAGACTAATGCTGTTCCAGAACTTTTTGATAATTGGGCAGTCCCACCAGACATGGAGCATGGTTCCTTGCTGCCCACATCTTTTCCAACAAAAATTAGAAGAGCCCAGAAACATATGCGATAATCTGGTGAGCGGTATATACCATTTAAGTTAAATCTTATGCATGGTTTCTTGATCAGCACATACGAACAGTTTTGAGGGGTTGGAGTGTGTCTGGTTCCACTGTTCTAAGTAAAACATCTGGTTTAGTTCTCTTTCCCATTTGATCATGGTAGAAAATGTACTTGATGTCTTGCTCATCATAACCCTTCTTTTTACATATGAAGTTGTGAAAGTATGAAAGACAAGTAATCAAGTGGGGCCAGAGAATAGATTGTGTCACAAGTCTAAGTTGGAGATATTGGAAAAACATTGAGGCAGGAAGATTATGAATTTTGGCTATATTCTCAAAGGATTTCAGTCGCGGGTCATCATATAATTGCTCAATCGAGGTTGTATTGTTGTCTTTCCATGTAGGAAACATAAGTTTAGTGTTCCAACAGCTAAAACAGAAGGTGAGAGGTCACCTCTTTAGATATGGATTCATTTATTTGGGACTAAATGGTGAACCAGGCTTTAAAGAGGTTAGTTTAAGATCTTAACTGGAGACGGAGTGCCTACCAGGGAGGAGATCAAGTGAAGGTTTACTGGGTTAGGAGTGAAGGAGGTGGATTCAATGTGTGCCCACAAAACATCTTCAGATTGGTGCCACAGGAGAATGGCCTGTTCCAGAATAATTGCTGTATTGTAAGCCGTTAAATTACGGACAGGTAGGCCACCTTTATAAGACTAAAATCAAGGTCTATGGCCATTACAAATAAACCTATTCAGCATGGGTGTAGGAAGTAAATAAGGATTAGCCATGTATATGTAAATACCTTTGGGAAGCAGAGACATTTTAACTACAGTCCAGCTAGTGAGAAGGGAGTATTTAATTCAGCTAGTTGGGAATTAGTTAGAACAGGAAAGTTAAAAGGTTAATTATGATCCGCAGGAGTTGGGGAAAGATGTGCTCTCTTTTGCAGGTTATAGAGACTAGAATAGTAATTTGTAAAATGGTTGGAAATATCTATCCGATTTATAATTTTATTACCAGTAGGTGAAGAGAGATGAGTAATTCTGGTTTTGACATGCACCAGCTTTGCTCATCTCACTAACAGTTTGCTCGGCCTGTC
This sequence comes from Phyllomedusa bahiana, assembly GCA_025379985.1. Lineage (NCBI taxonomy): Eukaryota > Metazoa > Chordata > Amphibia > Anura > Hylidae > Phyllomedusa > Phyllomedusa bahiana. The sequence goes on from JAODAL010017535.1 coordinate 62,235, forward strand.
TCCATGTAAATAAAACTGCCATTTCATTTTTGCCAAGTTCAAATCATTTTTGGAGATACATTGTTCTTAATCTGTTTCTCAAATCTGCTAGGGAATCTTTGTCTTGAGAGGATGGATCAAGTTTGAATGCCATGTCTTGTTAATAGCAGAAAACAAATCAAAAAGGGCTTGTTGTCCTTTTTTCTCTACTCCCCACCTAAATGAGTATACCTCTAATAAAAGCCTTACAGGTACACCATAGAGAGCTGCTAGAAGAAACAGAAGAGATGTTTGTCAGGAAAAAGTTTTGGATTTGAGAAGCAGTATAGGAGCTAATCTCCTTTTTTTGAGAAGGAAATTATTGAGGCTACTGGGAGAATTATTTGGGGACCAAATCTGGGATTCTAGGCACATGTCTACTGGGGCATGGTTGGACCATGTGATATATCAAGTATCTGATGATAACAGTTGGTTGAGAACTGTTTTATGTATTAGAAAAAAAAACTATTCTGGAATGTTTCTAGGGGCTAAAAAGAAGATGTAATCTCTCTCTATGTTGTACAGATATCTCCAGATATCATGTAAGTCTTCCTCTAGTAAATAAGATTTAAGATCAAGTGTGGGGTTGAGTCTATTACCAGATCTATGCAAGTTGGCACAAACTACCGGAGTAAAACCTCATTAAAGAATCAACCTACCTCTCCCAACTCTCTTTGCCTTTGTGATAACCTTCTTAATGAAAGTCATTTGTTTTTCATTAGGATCATAAATCAATGTAAGCGTATACGTTTTAGAATTAATTATACAGATAATAATTATGTAAAGGCTGTCTGGGTCAATAATAGGTTATAAAAGTGAAAATGACAGAGTTATTAATTAAGATTGCTGCGCCAGCCTTTTGTTTGGAGGAATGGGCTTGGTAGATGTAGGGAAAATGTTATGTTTCAATCTATGTTGATCTTTAGAGGTGAGATGTGTCTCCTGCAAACAGATGATGTCTGCTTTTGATTTGAGCATGTCTGTACAAAGCAAAGAGCGCTTTAATGGTGAATTCAACCCCTTGACATTGTATGTAAGAAATGTAATCGATTTAGTATAAGTAGAGAAGGATGCAGTGAGCCATGTTGGTGCTTATTTGCAGCTAAAATACCTAAAAAATAAGGTTCACAACAAGCAAGAGATAGAAGTTATCCACATAATAGACATGAACAGAGGTGAAAACATCGCAATAACAATCAAAATCGAAGTAAACAAAATTATTCCTAGAAAGGAAAAGTATCGTGGGCAAATAGATTCAGATAAAAAGATTACACGACACTAAAAAGTGAAGCGTGAGAGTTTCCATCTGGAGCTCCTATCAGCAGACCAGCCAAAAGAATGCTGGAGATAATTCAGTCTAAGGGCCTTGATCTGTTGTGGGATGCTTTGTCAGACCACCAGGGGGTTATCTTCTCTGGACGTGCTTGTTTCTTATGGAATGGAGTCATCTGGAGAGATCAAATTCCAGCTTTTCTCAAGGGAGTTACAGATGAACTGAGTACCGTCTGACAGTAAAAAGTTTAACTGGAAACCCCTATCTGAAATGGATCTCGTTTTCCTGAAGAAACTTGATGTAAGCATGGTTGCTGATGAAAGGTCGGGGAAGATAGCGATCGCCTGAAAGTGTCCTAGTAGATTGTCAGCTTTACAGAGGGTTCTTAAGAAATTTCTTTTGCAGTGCAAAAATGGATTAGGGCAATAGTGTCCCTTGGGACTTGCTGTGGTAAATTTTCAGGTTTTGGCAGCCTATGAATCCGGTCTATTGTAATTTCCTGTTGAGTGGCATTCAGCATTACCAGGGCCATAAGATCCATTAAGTAGGTATTCAATAAGTCTGGAAAAACCGACTTAGGAATTCCAAAGTCTCTTACATCATTTTGTCTTGACCGATCCTCCAAATCTAAGACTTTAGCTGCAAGTCTCTGCACCTTCTCTTCTAACACACCATTAGCATCAATTAAGGCATTGTGGGAGGCAGCAAATTCTGAAATCATAGACTTTACGTGTTTGGTGCGAGATATAAGGGAATGAATATCTTGTCTTAATTCTCCCATCATCTGTTTCAGGTCTGATTGTAGAGAAGAGCGGGAGTGGGAGAATATGGGGGGAGGAGGCATGTAACCCTCATCTGGATGAAGAAAAGAATTCTGGCAACTTACTTGGTTTGTTATTTTGATTTTTCTTTGAGCTGCCCCCATTGCTGGACACAAATTTCAGAGGAGCATAACAAGGTGTCAAGAAGATGCATACCAAAAGATAACCCCACCTTTTAAAAGAGGTAAGTGATGGCTGTTGTTTTCCTTCTCCTCCTTCAATCCTTTCTCTATTCCTCTTCTTCTAGCAAATAACATTAACCCCTTGTTTTACATGAGGTGTAAAGGGACAGGCAGTGAGGTCTGTAGAGGATATACTGCAGCTGGATACAATGTGGAAGTGTTGGCATTGAGGAGTTGCTGGGCTTTTAAGGGTTAAGACCGGGCTGAGCACTTCACTGATGTGTATATACAACCCAGAAGATGCCGCCTGGGCTCTAGTGCTTTAACATATAGTGATGAAGGAGGGAGCCTTTATAAGAGCTGGGCCACACACGGAAATAGGAATATGGCAAGTCCTCAGTGGGGTTATCTGCTGCAGCAGAGGAGGTAGCTGTTGTAAGCCTATCTTAACTAGATGTGAGTGGTTCCTGGGGGGGTTATAAGCAGCAGCTTAGAGAGCTCTCAGCTCAGAGAGCTCTTGAAGTCAACAAGATGGTGAGCAGGCACCAGACTTTTTTACAGAGACTTAGACAAAAGCCTCAGTTCTCTGCCAGGGTATTACGTAAAAGGAGTGCTGGTTTGGGCCGCAGCTTCTCCCGTGGAGCTAGGCGTTGGGAGAGAACAGCACAGATTTGGCGCTGTAGTGGCAGTGAGTTTAAGAGGGCCCAAGTGTCTCATTGCTCTATCTCTGGAGCCGTTGAAGCTACGGACCTTGGGTCTGCATCGAATTCCAGGTCTTCTGTATACAGTTGGAATGGGTTATATTGGAGGTTGCAGCACAAAATTAAAAGGGTTTATTTGGGCCGCAGAACGGAGCTTCATATGGGAGTCTACCAACACACGTCTGCATACATCCCTGTCAAGCCTTGCCACCCAGGAATGTTTTTTATCCTAACATGACTGAGGAAGAATTGATGATGCTGCAAGAAAAGAACATATAACATAGTGGGAATAAGGATAATCTGTTTTCGTTGTTGATATGGCCAATACAACAACAAATTTAATTGCATTGAAATGAAAAGGAATACTGTGCTTGTCCTACAATATTGACATGGAAACAGGAATTATAAATAGCACCACTGATAACAAAAATCAGCGGATAATGTGTTCTAAGAAGGTGCTGATTCAGACTAGTTGAATGATGTTAATAACAAGCAGAAGTATGAAGAGGGTGTAGACTAAATTTAGAAGCACATTCTGGAAAGTGCTTTATAAATGACACACATGCACATTCACCTCTAGCTCTATTTTGTTTAACCTATCATGAATAAACAGTGGCAGTTACAACAGCTTCACACTAATAAGGTTTCAGTACATCTAAAATAAACTTTAGAAAAAGAAGGCTACGAATACAGATTTATTGACAGTCATCTATCGCTACTGTTACTTTGTGGTCAAGGAGAAATTTTCAAGTTAGAAGGATAACATCAAACTTCACCACTTTTTAAGGTATGAATGTTGATTATATTTATTTTATGCATAATTTTGTGTATGATTAGTTTTAAAATGAAAAATTTCTAACTTGTGTATGTAAATAGTACTTTGCCCATATTTGTAATTATTTATGCAGTCTGATTTCCACATCTAAAATGTATTTATATGGTATTTCTATGGTGTAAAGGTTGCTATAAAATTTACCAATAGTTTACAACAAATTACAAGTTTTAGTTTTTGCATTTTAGTTTAAAGGTGATTATTCCACAGAAGTTATGCATTTCAACCAAATGTTAAACATCCCTCTAAACCTAAATCAGTTCTTACAGAGTATTTGTTTTCTTCTGATATTAATTTTGCATGTCCATGGATAGTGCCGTGCCCAGTGCTCATATATGTGCATTCTCTTTCCCACCTGCCATGGCTGATCTGGCCTTTTTTAATAAAAACATACATTGGTTACTAATAGACAGTAGTATCCTGTTTGGCGACTACTAACAAGATGTATGAAAGTAAATAAAATAACTCTGACCATGTGCAGAAGTGTGGAGCCATTTCAGCTTCATACTGGTTTAATTGACTGACAAACTGCTTTAGGGTAGGATTTGATTTTCACAAGTTCCCTACTTGGATGACAAAGATATACTTTCATGAAATTTCATGGGAAGACATTAATGCTTCTATAGTGAAAAATGATTCCACTATCCAAAGTACAGGGGAGTATAATGTCTTCTAATAAATTTTAATCTGGTTTAATACACTACGAATACATATGTACATTCACTACATTACACGTATGTTTTATTTATGGAAATATTAGATGCATCTTACCCTGGTGACCTTAAAACTTTGATATGTGAATTGCCATTCTAAGAATTTTTTTTTCCTTTGTATCAAAACTTTTATTTCATGTGCTACTTCTGGCAAAAGAAATGTTCTGTATAGGTATATTGTGCAGGATGTGGTTTATAAGGTTTTAGACACTTTAATTTGTGGATATCGAGGGCACCAATAGAACAAGTGACAAAGTCTTATAGGGAATCTATCAGGTGGCTTATAATGTCCAACTTAAGAGCAGGATGGGATAGAGGCAGTTGAGCTGATCTCTGTGGTATGTAGGTTTGTATAATTTGTAGAAGGATTTCTGAGCAAAAAGCAGAGAAAAAAATCAAACCAAAAGTGAAGCTAATGCTAACTCCACCCACATACAGTCATTGACAGTTTGTTCTGTACACACACTAATACAAAGAAAGCTGTCAATAACTGTAGGCAGGCAGGGTGAACAGGACTCCCTCTGTTTCTCAGGGAGTCCATTTGTTTTCTGCATTTTACTCAGAAATTTTGCTCTAAATCATATAAACCAATATATCACCCAGCACAGCTTCTCTCCCTCTATCACATCCTGCTCAAAGATAGGGCAGCTTAAATCCCCTGACATGTTCCCTTTAACACCATGGTGAGGCACTAGAAGCAGACACTAAAGTGGAGAAAAAAGAGAACAGCGACCAAGGAACGAATATATGCAGTATCTCCCAAAAGTGAGTACACCCTACACATTTTTATATTATATATTATTATATCTTTTCATGGAACAACACTGAAGATATGAAACTTTAATACAATGTAAAGTAGTCAGTGTGCAGCTCGTATAACAGTGTGAATTTGGTGTGCCCTCAAAATAACTCAAAACAGCCAACAGTGTCTAAACCGCTGGCAACAATAGTAAGTACACCCCTACGTGAAAATGGATAAATTGCGCCCAAAGTGTCAATATTTTGTGTGACCACCATTATTTTAACACTCTGTCTTAACTCTCTTGGGCAAGGAGTTCACTACAGCTTCACAGGTTGTCACTGAATTCTCTTGAGCGATATTATCGACAAAAGTTGAAATCAACACAGTTTTTAGGCTTATCGGAAATTTCCGATCACGCGATATTTTAGGTGACAATCTGACAGATAATCTATTATTTTCGTGCCATTTTCAACGTTGTACAACGTAACCACTTTGTGGTGTATGGATCTCATTTGCTGCAAAAATCACGTGTCCCCGTTTTATCTATGCAACTGCAATTCCTGTTTGAGCTCATTCTCTGTCTATGCCACTTCACAAGGAAGTGTCTGTCTGCTTTTAAAACCAATAGCTGTTCTAACAGCTCTGATAGATAGTCTCTTCAAATTTACAAGAAACCAACCACTTACCTACAGCTTAGAATAGAGTTAGATTAGAGAATTTCACTGCTGATTTAGTTAGAGAAAGTTTTGAGGATATCTACTGGTGTGTGTAGTTGCGGGCTGTGGGGGGGAGATGGGGCGACGGCAGCAGGAGAGGCGTTTGAAACGACGGGAGATATTTTGCAGCTCAGTGTGTTCGGGGATCTTGAATTGAAAAAGCATTGTTTTTTTAAACATTTTTTTGGGCCACGGGACCTCTGATAGGAGTTGAAATTTGTCCCTCTTTTTTCAGTTCATTGCAATCACTGCGTGTCAGTGTTTGACAAAAACCAGCATAACTTATCCCTATAACTTTTAAATAGTTTTATTAAAAGTCCGTGCTCTGTTTTGCCGCAAAGAGTTCAGTTGTACGCAAATTGTGTTTATAAAATTTCCCTATAAATTGTGCCTGTAGTCAGTGGTGCGAAGGCCGCCATATTAATCCATATAACATTTAAATACTCTTATTGCAGTCTGTGCGTCTGTTTGGTGCATAGAGCTCAGTTTTACGCATATTGTGTTATATATATTTGATAGCAAATTACGCCTGTTGTCAGTGGTGTGAAGGCCGCCATATTAATCCATATAACATTTAAATTCTCTTATTGCAGTCCGTGTGGCGGTTTGGCGCAGACAGCTCAGTTGTACGCATATTGTGTTTAGAGATGGGCGAATTTCTAAAAAATTCGATTCGGTGCCTTTGCCGAATTTTCCGACAAAATTCGTTTTGGTCCGAATTACTTCGGGACGAATCGCGTTAAAAAAACAGCTATTTCCAGGCTGCACAGAGCCTGCAGGCGCTGAAAGCATGTTGTGCCATGCTTAAATATGCAGAGGGAGCTTGGTTTGGTCTTCATACAATTTGTTTTTAGAAAGACACGCACCAGACTGCCGCCGCCTTAAAATCGATTCACTATAAAATTCCCTGGGCACTTAAAGGCAAAACGAACAAAAAACTCAAGGGGGAATGTAGCCTGATAAAGTCATGGCCGCGAAAGCGGAAAAAACAAGCTGAGAGCTCATGTGGCAACATCAGTGCCCGAGTGTGGGGGTGACGGCGGCACCACAGCAGCAATGAGGTCAGAGAGTGGCACAATGACATTCTGGAAGTGGCAAAAACAGGAGTAGGCCACAGAGTGGCACAATGACAGAGAGTGGAGGTGACGGCGGCAGGAGCAACAGAATGAGGTCAGAGACTGGCTCAATGACAGTGTGGGGTCACGGCAGCAGCAGCATGAGGTCAGACAGTGGCACAATGACATTCTGGAGGTGGCAAAAACTGGAGTAGGCCACACAGTGGCACAATGACAGAGAGTCGAGGTGACGGTGGCAGGAGCAACAGCATGAGGTCAGAGAATGGCACAATGACACAGTGTGGAGGTCACGGCAGAAAGCAGCATGAGGTCAGACATGGCAAAAAGACATTCTGGAGGTGGAAAAAACAATAGTAGGCCACAGAGTGGCACAATGACACAGTGTGGAGGTCACGGCAGAAGCAGCGTGAGGTCAGACAGTGGCACAATTACATTCTGGAGGTGCAAAAACAGTAATAGGCCACTGAGTGGCACAATAACAAAATTTGGGGAGGTCACGGAGCAGCAGCATGAGGTCAGACAGTGGCACAGTGACATTCTGGAGGTGGCAAAAACAGGAGCAGGCCACAGAGGAGCACAATGACACAGTGTGGAGGTCACGGAAACCCGCACTTGAGGTCAGGCAGGGCACAATGACATCTGGAGGTGGAAAAAAAAGGAGTTGGCCACAGAGGGGGCACAATGACAGAGAGTGGCGGACGCGGCAGGAAAACAGCATGAGGACAGAGAGTGGCACAATGACACAGTGTGGAGGTCACGGCAGAAAGCAGCAAAGGTCAGACAGTGGCACAATGACATTCTGGAGGTGGCAAAAACTGGAGTAGGCCACAGAGTGGCACAATCACACCATGTGGGGGGTCACGGCAGCAGCAGCTTGAGGTCAGGCAGTGGCAAAAATGACTTTCTGGAAGGGGAAAAAACTGGAGTAGGGCACAGAGGGGCACAATGACACAGTGTGAGGTCACGGTAGCAGCAGCATGCGGTCAGCCCTGGGCACAATGACATTCTGGAGATGAAAAAATAGGATAGGCGAAAAGGGTGCACAATGAAAGAGATGGAGGTGACGGGGGCAGGAGCAACAGCATGAAGGTCAGAGAGTGGCACAATGACTCAGTGTGGTGGTCCGGCAGCAGCAGCAACAGCACAGCAGTAAGAGGTCAGAGAGTGGCACAATGACACAGTGTGGATGTCACGCACCAGCAACAGCACCAGCAGCATGAGGTCAAAGAGTGGAAACAATGACAGAGTTTTGGAGTGGGGTGGCAATACTATCCCTGGTAAAGATGGTTGGGGGCAGATGGAAAAACTGTCACAGTTTTGTGTGGCATCAGCCGGGTGGTGGCATCAGAATAGTGGCTGAGGCAGGTAGTTTGAACCCAGACTCATTTCTCATAGTTTGGGTGAGACATCATGGCTGATGCAGTCTGGTGCCTAAGGCATTGGTGTGTGGAAACCCTGGCCGATCCACGCCTGATTCATCTTGACAAAGTCAGTCTTTCCACAATTCCCCGTGGACAAGCGGGTTCTCCTTGGGTAACATGGCCCCCGCCGCACTGAACACCCACTCTGATGCCACACTACTGGCCGGGCAGGACAGCTTCTCCACTGCAAACTCGGCAAGTTGTGGCCACACATCCAGTTTGGCGCCCATAGTCCCCGCGGATCTCTAACTGGGGTGGGAGAGTGCTGTCCCCAAATAGGCCACCACCTGTTGGTTCAGGGTCTGCTCCAGGTCCTGCTGCTGACGACTGCCCTCCTCACTAGGCGGGTGATGGAAGCTGCTCATCAGTGACTCCAGACTTAGGTTGCTGCTGATGGAGCTGGTACTGCTCCAACCCCCCCACCTTCCCCCAGCACCCGGCAGTAGTACGTGAGCGCTGAGAACCCACCGGTCCAACCGGTCAGAGAGGGGCGATGCCGGACATAGGCAGCGGCCAACTGACTAACGGAGGATTTCCCTCAGTATTTGAGTTTGTCCTCCCTCTCAATAGCTGGGAAAAAGGCTCCCATTTTGGGCCGGAAGGGGGGGTCCAATAGGGTGGAGAGCCAGAAGTCACCCCTCTGCCTGATGCTTACTATTCGGCTGTCACTAGCCAGGCAAATCAGCATGCTGCGGGCCATCTGCACAAGTGACTCCGAGGGGCTCCCTGCTTCCATCTCCACTTTATCCTGCCATGGTGCTTGCGGATCATCTGTCTCGTCTTCCTCATCTCCATCTACTCCTCCAGCTGCTCCTGCTCCTCCTCTCTTGTCACCTGGGTAGAAAATCCACTCATGTTACCAGACAATGCTTCTGCTCCAATGTTCTCCTCCTCCTCCTCCATTTCAATCCACCCCGGACTCATGTGGCCCCCGAGATTTTAGTCGCCATGGGCCCATCCCCTGCCCAGACAGATTTTTCAGTATCCTTCCAGGACATGAAACAGTTGGGGAAAGAACGTTATTCCCTCCCGTAGTTCTTGCAACTGACAAATAACGTCACCTCCTCGAATGGCCTCAACAAAAAGGCAGGTGTCCCCGCATGAGCTGCCACTGGATGTCATCAAAGTTACATAGGAGAGAACTCCTGTCCGCCTGGATCATCAAAAAATCGTTAATGGCCTTTCTTTTTTCAACAGTCGGTCCAACATGTGCAGGCTGTGAACCAACGGGTGGGAAAAATCGCATATCAGAGTGTGTTGGGGAGGCCGTTCTGCCGCTGCAACTTGAGGAGGGTGTTCCTGGCTTTTGTAAAGGAATGGATGAAGTGCTGCACAGTTTCCTGGCCATTTTCAAATGTTCTGAAGATCGGTGGAAGACTCAGGAACCTTTTCATAACCCCAATTGAACACGTGCGAAATCAGGCTCATGGACCATCCCCTCCTCGTTCAGCGCGGACACCATGTTTCCTCCCATGTCCATCACCATGGTTCCGATTTTGCAGTTTGGCCGGAGAAAGCAACACACAGAATCTTCCCGCATGACGCGAGCATTTCCCCCTGTTGTACTTCTGTTCGCCAAGGCAAGCCAGGGGTAGAACTGCGTGACACCGCTGTGTCCTACACATGTGGTATGATGGGCAGTATTTGGGGAGGGTGAGATGATGGGGTGGTGGAGGAGGAGGAGGCGGACATGGCACAGGAGCCGCAGTTTGACAACGGGAGGGGAAAGCGCCGTCTCCTTCCAAGTTGTTGGTGTGCCTGGGCAGGAAGCACATTCACTCATGGGCCATAAAGACATTACTGGCCCTGACCGTAGTTACAGCTCCAGACTCCGCGCTGGGCCCTGCACCTTGGGAAAAAACTGATAAGCTCAATGACTGCCCACCTTCTGTTTTTTCATATTTATGAAGGGCTGGTACTCGCCCTTTTTGGAAAAGAAATTACGGGTTGGAAATCTCCATCTCGGCTCGGCACAAGCCATAAGTCTCTGAACGGTGCCCGAGGGCCCCCCATTTGGAAAGGGAGGGACTGCAGTACCAACAGCTTGGAAAAGAGCACGGTAAGCTTCTGCACCTTAGAATGGTTGGACGCATACTGTTGTTCTTTGCAATCACCTCGCTGAACGAACTGCTGGCGCTATGATAGTGAGGAGCAGGAGCAAACTGGACCGGGAGATGATGGCAAAGAGAAAAAGCTCCCTTCAGCAGAGGTGGTGGAACCTTGACTGGCTACAATGGCATGCATGCCACTCACTGGGCGCTGCTGCTGCTGTTGCTGCAGCGGCAGGATGGACCACCACATCTGAAACCACGTTTCCCCAGCCAAACCGATGGTGACGCTGCATGTGTTGACGCAGGGCCGTGGTGCCAACTTAGCTCCCTGGCCACCTTCACTTTCTGCCTACAGATTCTACATATACCCATATTGGCTCCTCCGTTTTCTTAGCAAAAAACTGCCACACCGCCGAGTAGCTAATTTTACCGGGCCCAAAAGCTCCGCACTGAGTGACTACCCACCAAACCGCTGCCTTGCTGAGCCCCTGTGCCGCTACTTTCTTGGACCTGTGAAGCGAGTTTTTTACCCCGTGGCCGCTTGGCTCCCAACCTCACACTGCTGCTATCCTGCTGACTCACGGCCACACAGCCCACTTGCTGGCTGCGCCGCTGCCTGACGCGCAAGCTGACGCCCGTTTCTCCTGACGATGATGAAGCCCTTGCCTCACCCGACTCCCAAGTGCGGTCCACTACATCATCATCTATTTGTGTTTCATCATCACTGCTGTCCTCATCACCGGTCTTGGTATGCAGAGGCTGACCTCTCACAACATGACCTCCCATGCCACTCTCCACATCTATACTTTGCCACCTACTGCAAGAAGCAGGGGATATTGGCCCCATTTCTTCACTGCCAAGTAGCTGCTGACTGCCCTCCTCAAATTGTTCATCCTCGCTATATAGTGGCGCTGAGCCCACACCACATAGTAGATCTATGGGTAGATCTATAGGTGAGGGCCGCTGACCCGCTCCCGGGCCATGCCAACTAAGGGTTGTGTCTGACAATCCCACGGACTCTTGGCTGGGGTTGTCAGATGTCATCTGGGAGGAAGTGGATGACCTAGTCAACCAATCAAGAACCCTGGGTTGCTGGTAAGCACACGGCCGCTAGATGACAGCGGCAGTTGTGGCCTCACCGATTGACCCCTGCTGCGACGTCCCCTTGCTGTGCTGCGACCTGGGCCTGCTCCAGGAATGTTTGTGCCCACTGCCACTCGCAGGTGAAGAGGCTGCCACCTTTCTGTCTGACATACTGTTTGTTCTAAAATGTACAGACACTGTTTGATGAAGATATCTGTATATGATAAATACACACCCTGTATTTGACTCCAAATGAACCCTGTGACAAGCTTGGGTAACCCTTGGATATAAATTTTGCTCCACAAATTGCCAGGAAAAATTGACTTGTATGTGTCGTTTAAAAACAGTGTATATTTTACTGAATGTAATAGCACAAACAGGCTTAATTAACCTTCGGATATGAATTATGCTACAGGCAAAATTTCTTTTTTGCCGGTTTCATAGTTTCATAGTTTGTAAGGCCGAAAAAAGACGAGACGTCCATCCAGTTCAGCCTGTTGTGCTAAGGTGTTGATCCAGAGGAAGGCAAAAAACCCCAATGAGGTAGAAGCCAATTGTCCTCATTTTAGGGAAAAATTCCTTCCCGACTACAATCTGGCAATCAGAAAAATCCCTGGATCAATGAGCCCTCTCCAGAATCCTAGACACTATAACTTGTTATATTATTATGCTCCAGAAATGCATCCAAACCCTTTTTGAACTCTGTTAGTGAATTCACCATGACAAGTTCCTCTGGCAGAGAGTTCCACATAATCACTGCTCTTACAGTAAAGAATCCCTTTCTATGTTTATGTAGAAACTTTCGTTCCTCAAGACGTAGAGGATGCCCCCTTGTTCTAGATACAGTCCTGGGTATAAATAAATCTTGGGAGAGATCTCTATATTGACCTTTGATGTATTTAAACATATTATTATGTCCCCCCGAAGCCATCTTTTCTCTAAAACTGAATAACCCTAATCTTGCTAATCTTTCTGGGTACTGTAGTCCACCCAGTCCTTTTATTATTTTTGTTGCCCGCCTTTGTACCTGTTCAAGCTCTACAATGTCTTTCCTGTGCACTGGTGCCCAAAACTGTACACAATTATTCCATGTGTGGCTAACCAGTGACTTGTATAATGGGAGAATAATGTTCTCATCATGTGCCCTCTATGCCCTTCTAATGCACCCCATTATCCTATTTGCCTTGGCAGCTGCTGTCTGACACTGGCTGCTACAATTAAGTTTACTGTCCACCAGATTCCCAAGTCTTCCCATGTCACTTTTACCCAGCCTTTTTCCATTTAACATGTAGTCATGTAATGGATTTCTCTTCCCCATGTGCATAACCGTGCATTTATCTGTGTTAAACCTCATCTGTCATTTACCTGCCCATGCCTCCAACTTATCCAGATCCCTTTGTAAGAACACATTAACCTCTATTGTGTTGATTACTTTACAGAGCTTTGTATCGTCTGCAAAGATCGATATTCTACTGTGCAATCCATGTGTAACATCATTAATGAAAATTTTAAAGAGGATAGGGCCCAATACTGACCCTTGTGGTACCCCACTAGTAACAGCAATCCAGTCAGAGTATGTACCGTTAATTACTACCCTTTGTTTTCTATCAGTGAGCCAGTTGCCTACCCACTTGCACACGTTTTCCCCCAGTCCAAGCATTCTCATTTTACTTACCAACCTTTTATGTGGCACTGTATCAAATGCTTTAGAAAAATCTAGATATATGACATCCAGTGCCTCACCCCGATCCAGTCTAGCACTGACTTCCCTCATAGAAGCTGATGAGATTAGTCTGACAGGACCGATCCTTCATAAACCCATGCTGGGACGGCATTATACATTTATTTTCAGTGAGATACTCCAGGATAGCATCTCTGAGAAAACCTTCAAACATTTTACCTACAACAGAGGTCAAACTTACCGGCCTATAGTTTCCTGGATCACTTTTTGACCCCTTTTTGAATATTGGCACCACATTTGCTATGCCCCAATCCTTTGGGACATACCCTGTTATTAGACAGTCCATAAATATTAAGAATAGGGGCCTATCTATGACATCACTTAACTCCCTTAGGACACGTGGGTGTATGCCATCTGGACCTGGGGATTTGTCTATTTTAATCTTCTTAAGACGGAGCTGCACTTCTTCTTGGGTAAGACAAGAAACTTTTAAGTTGGAGTTTACCTCATCCCTCTGTTCAACAGGAAGCTCATCCTCCTCGGTAAATACAGTGGAGAAAAAAGTGTTTAATAGGTTTGCTTTTTTCTCATCGCCCTCTACTTTCTCTCCCTCAGTATTTTTCAAAGGGCCAACATTTTCTGTTTTAATCTTTTTACTATTTATATAGTTAAAAAATATTTTGGGGTTAGTTTTACTTTCTATGGCGATACGTCTTTCCGTCTCCAGCTTTGCTTCCTTTATCTTTATTTTACACACTTTATTTTTTTCCCTATAGCGTCTTAGTGCCTCTTCACTACCCTCCTGTTTTAGTAGGTGAAACGCTTTCATTTTGTTTTTTATTGCCTCTTTTACATCCCCTTTAATCCACATTGGGTTTTTCCTGTTTCTTTTTTTTAAACATATGTTTATTGAGTTTTGTAAAAGAAAGACAATTCCTTGAATCACAGTATACACAAACTGAAGTGTCCAATAAGAAAATAACCCAAAAACAACTAGTAAAAAAAAAAAAAGGTTATACGATATTTTCTTGATTGGGTTTTTGCACAATACTCCAACCTCGAAGGCAAAGTACAGGCCTAAATCAAAAAAAATCAATTTCCTATCTTTTGTAGTTTAAAAAATTAAAAAGTCGGCCAAAAAAATAAACTTAAAATGAAACGGACATCAACACCCCAAAAGACAGAAAACTAAAGTAGAGGAAGGGGGATTGGGTAAACATTCCCCGAGTCCAAAAAAACCGTTCTGTTAAAATTTTTGGGAAAACATTTCTCACGTTTTGGAAACAAGCATTTAGGAAAATTTTTTAGGGAATTTTCCCCCCGGACATGGCTGGGGACAAAAAACATATCGGCTTCCCCGGTTTAGGGGGTCAGGGAGTCGGGGGTCGCCCCAAAAGAGCCCACAGGGTCCCTTTCCCCCTACCTTTGGAAAACGGGAAAGGGGGAAACCCCCTTCTTTAATTTTCCCCGGGGGACAAAAATTCTCAATAAAACGGTTTTCCAGGGGGGAAAAAACCCCTTTCTGTGAGCGTTAGTTTTGCATTCCTACCTCCAGCCCCTCCAAATGTAAAAAAACTTTACCCGGGAAAAAACCCCTCAACCCCACCCGGGGGGTTTTCCCCCAACCCCTTTGAAATAAGATGCAACGTTTTTCTGCAGGGAAAATATATGCAAAGCTTTTGCAGTTTATTTAGACCTGTCCCTCATGGAAAAAAACAAAAAGCCGGAAGTAAAAGGAAAACCCAAGTCCCACCCTTTTGCAGAGGGTTTTTCCCCCCAAACCTTTTCCAAATTTACGGGGCTCCGGAAAAAGCCACATTCCATGAACAATTCCGGGTTTTTTGGGTGTTGGGTTTTGGACCGCTAACTTACGGGGTTTTGGAGCAAGGGGGTGTGGGGGGGTTAAAACCGAAATAAACAGATGCCAAAGGGGAAAAAAAGGTTTCGCCATTTTTCGCTAATCCCACCA
>JAODAL010017536.1:0-77452 GCA_025379985.1 Phyllomedusa bahiana
TGTAATTGTTACTTTTTCGTAATTCCCCCTGTAACTCACTGCAGAACTAATCTGATAAGACCCATCGGCATCTGCAGTTACCGAGCCCCGGCAATCAGGAAGCTGGAAGTGCTGTATATACAGCAGTCTGTTTTATTAGGCTGGGTTCACACGGCTTATTTCCGGGGCGTAATTACGCCCCGCAATTACGCCGTGTGGGCGGCAGCGGGGGGCTGGCAGCTCACTGGCCCATAGACTATCATTGCTAGCGGTGCGTATACGCCGCTACAAAATGACCTGTCACTTATCTCCCCCTGCGGCGTATTCGCCGAGCGGGGAGAGGAGACGTAAGCCATAGTTCTCTATGAGAACTGCAGATTACCGTAATGACTGAGACGTATTCAATCAATAATTAGTGCAGTATTGTGCGTAATTACGGACTGAAATACGTCCCATTTTAAGCCGTGTGAACATGGCCTTAGGGTATGTTCACACAATGTACTGTACTGCGGTGCGTACAGTATGCGCGACAGTACATTATGTTTTTCTGGAGCGCAAACTAATACGCGCGTACTCCCGCGGCGTGGATTACCGCATTTCCCCGTGTATTAAGCACAGTACGTCGCGAAATACACAGTGAAATGCGCCCCAAAATAAGTCGTGTGAACATACCCTTACCGTCCCTGCGTTCTCGGTTTAGAGCCCAGCTGATGCTTTCCACTCCGCAGCTGCAAAATTAGAGTGCAGCTGCGCAGTCTGCATGGCCACTTTTGAGTTTAATGACCACCACCCCGATGTTTGTAGCCTACAGGTGGTTGTCATATAAAGATCAGTAGTAGAGTTTTAACATAGTATTCCAGCCATAAAAAATTATGTCTTAGCTAGACCTTGCGGAAAATTTGTACTCCCCTCCACTGTGAGGCACCTGGGACTTGCTCTTCTGGTGTCTCTTGTGGAAGATGTATGCCCTCCATTTACTCACTATAGTGGAGAGCAGAGAGAGCATTCTTGGTGTATCGGCATGAGACACCAGAAGGGCAGAGGAGCAAGCCCCGTGGCACTACGACAAGACAGCAAGGGGACATGGGAGGAGAGTACAACTTTTCGGCCTTGCCCCATTTGGACATAACCTTTCCTGCCTGGAATACACCTCTTAAAGCGTGTGCGCTATGTGGCTTCCTCTTGTATCACTTTTTATCAGTACTAGAGAGGAGCATTAAGGACACTTAATGGAATGTATTCTTTTTTTTTTTTTTTATATTTTTATTGCACCGAAGCTTAACAGTACAACATTATCTGATCATAACAATGAACAAAAACCATCCATTTTTCATCAAGTCCATTTCTTTGGAAAATTACAGTGTACAAAGTAATACTGTAATGAAGAAATTCTAAATACCAGGTGCTCCTGAGTGTTTTGTGACTTTTCTCCCTTAAACTACCCCCATCCCTTCCCTCCCACCAAACAGAACTGAACCCCTAAACTATACTCTCTTAAATTCTAAGCGTCTATCTCTGTTTCCCAGTGTACCTTTTAATTTTTCTGTTAGGTAATATTCCGTATATTTATGAAATGTATCCTAAGGACATGTTCACATGGTGGGAAGTAACTCAGATTTTGCCATTCTGCTTGAAATCGGGTCCCATTATAAATTATTGGGCATCCTTGCTGTAGTTTATATGGCACAGAATTTTTTTCATTTCCATATGTGAAATCCTTGCTGCAGAAAATTACAACTTTCATATCTCTTATTGACACGGATCCTGTGTTGGAAATCATGTCAGATAGACCTAAGCTCCACAATCTAAGGTGACATCTCCCGTATGTATACTCAAAATCCACAGCAGAAATCTGAGAAGAACTCCTTGGATTTCTCCCGTAGATCCACAATGGATTTTTCCAGCTGAAAATCAGACTTGTGAATTTAGCCTTACTAAACAAAAGCCCAATTGACTTCAATGAAGCTATTGATGGAAACCTTTCCCTTCATTTCCTGTAAACTGAAACACAGAAAAAGTGCTCTTGTGAACAGAGCCTTAGCAGTAGGAAATGTGCTGTATGACGTTTTATTTCCTGCTTCTTTTAATCAGTAGTTATTTCTATCTTCTACAGAAACACTGGCAATGAAGGGACTGACATTGAACTGTCTGGGGAAGAAAGAAGAAGCTTATGAGTTTGTACGGAAAGGTTTACGCAATGATGTCAAGAGTCATGTTTGTATCCTTTTCAGCATTTTTTTTAACACTATCCTCCTGGGTAGACACTATGACTGCATCAAAGTCTTTGTCCTAATGCTCACTATATAAGCCATGCTCACGTCATATACTCTAGCTGTACTCTTGATGTACACAACATGCATCTCATAGTCTATAATCAACCCAACTTATGCGTGAAGAGTATCCTTTTGGTAGTTTTTGCTAGTATGACAATGGGGTACATTTCTCTCCATACTGGGACTCTGTGAGCTAAGTAAACGACTATTCCATACATTGCACCTATACTAGTACATGTGATTATTTGAAGTAGTGTTCATCAGTCCTAAAAGAAAACTGCATTTATAGTAAACATTTTTGGTGAGCAATTGAAATAGGTATTTGTAAACTATATTTTTATTCTGTGTTTCATATGGAATTCTAATGAAGGGTTGTCTGTTAGAAAACAAAATAATCAGAAATGGGGCCAGCTGCTGGTAAAAAACAAAAAAGTTATACTCACCTACTTTTCGGCTGGAGCTCCCTGACGATCCACTGCTCTTCACTTCTGGGTTCTTAGCTCAACTAACAGAGGCGTGTGCTCCATTCACTTACAATGGAGCGGAAGCCTCTCCTAAGCGCAAAGGTGAAGAGAAGTAGATCATGTGGGAGCTCCAGAGTGACAGCTAGGTAAGTATAACTTTTTTTTGTTTTGTTTTTCTCGCCAATCATTCATTGGGGGACACAGCACCTTGGTTATAGGCCGTTGCCTTCGGGGCGGACCACCTAGGCCGAGATGAACGTGTTTAGCCCGCCTGTGGACAGATCCTCCTGCTGACGCCAGCTGAACAGTTTTCAGCCTTAGTGTTTGTACGGAGGCAGACGCAGGCTCATGGCAGCTCTGCAGAGTTTGTTATTTTTTCTTTCCTTTGCAGGAAGGTGATGGAGCGCTCGGCTCTCACCTGTTGGAAGGTGATTGAGCGCTCGGCTATCACCTGTTGGAAGGTGATTGAGCGCCTGGCTCTCACCTGTTGGAAGGTGATTGAGCGCCCGGCTCTCACCTGTTGGAAGGTGATTGAGCGCCCGGCTCTCACCTGTTGGAAGGTGATTGAGCGCCCGGCTCTCACCTGTTGGAAGGTGATTGAGCGCACCGGGCTACCCTCACCTGTTGGAAGGTGATGGAGCGCCCGGCTCTCACCTGTTGGAAGGTGATGGAGCGCCCGGCTCTCACCTGTTGGAAGGTGATGGAGCGCCCGACTCTCACCTGTTGGAAGGTGATTGAGCGCCCGACTCTCACCTGTTGGAAGGTGATGGAGCGCCCGGCTCTCACCTGTTGGAAGGTGATGGAGCGCCCGGCTCTCACCTGTTGGAAGGTGATGGAGCGCACGGCTCTCACCTGTTGGAAGGTGATGGAGCGCCCGGCTCGCACCCTGAGGGTGTCGGGAAACCAGTCAGTTTTTAGCTGGCTGGCCTTCCTCCTCGCCGCTCACCCGTCCCCATTTGCCGCCTCCGCGGCCTTTTATGGATTCCGGTAGCCTCACCTCGAGGTGCATGGTACCGAAGGGGTGATGCAGCGAAGCCTGAAGACGTCAGATTGGTGAGTACCCCGACCTCCTCCGTTTTGGGGGTGGTCGGGTTTTTCTCCTTTTGTATGGTTGGGTGGAGCATTTCCCCCGCTTAACCGGAGTTGGCACTGGGCAGCGGGCTTGTTAGCCCGCTGCGGCAGCGTACGGTTAAGCATTGGGCCCCAGCGGCGGTTTTCCCCGGCGCGCTGGCGTTCCAGAGGCGGGGGCACTTTCCCCCGCCTTACCATTGCTGGCATTAGGCAGCAGGGCTGGTTTGGCTTGCTGCGCCGCCATTTGGGCAACCGTGCGGTACCGCGGCGTTATCGCGCGTGGTAGCTTGCTATCGGCTGCTGGAGGATGGGATGGTCCTCCCAGGGGCTGCGGGTGCTACTTACCCGCTTCTGCGGCATTCCGGTGTCGTTCCGACGGTCGCGCCGTGGGCCGCGCGATCACATTTAGCCCCCGGCTTCTGGAGGCCTAGGCCGCAACTAGGCTGCGCCCTTTCCTGAGCCAGGGCCCCCGAGGATGGGGCAGGACCTCCAGCAGCCCAGACTTGTGTTGGGTGCGGAGCCTAAATGCCATTTTTCGGCGTTCCTGACTCTTTGCTGCATCTCCTGGCTACTGAGGAGGACACAGCACCTTGGGGTGGTAAGTTGGCCTGGTCTGGGCCACCGATCCCTGCCCCACGCACCCTGCAGCCATGTCCCTGTCCAAGGACGAGGGTTTAAAGCCCGGCACATCTAAAGCAGTGGCGACTTACTTCGCTTGCGCCCGTTGCAACAAGAAGTTCTCTTGCGGCCAGCCCAGTGCCCTTTGTGCCCTCTGCGTTGCCCCTCAACCGACCGCCGTGGGGTCCGACCCCCCCCCCCTGTCAGCAGTCGGTGGTCCCGGAATGGGCCAGGGCTCTCTCCCTAGCTGTGGGTGACCTGTCCAGACTGTCACAGGTTATGATTACGGCCATAGAGCGCATGCCATCGCTGCCCAGCCCAGCACCTCCCAGGGTCCAGCGGCCGGCGCAGCCCGTACGGGGAACTTGCGTAAGAGGGTTAGATTTCGCTCTCCCTTGCTCACACCTTAGCTCTCTCCTGACGGTCAGTGGTCGGAGATGGACGCTCCAAGCCGGGACTCGGCGGCTTCAAGTGGGGACTCCTCTGATTCTGACTCTGAGCCAGACAGAGATGATGGAACGGCAGCAGCGGTCCAAGCCCTGATACGGGCAGTCAGAGACTCCCTTCATGTGAAGGATGATGATGTCTCAGCCTCCCAGGAGGAGGTCTCCTTTAAGCGCAGCAGGCGGCAGCGGTTGGTGTTCCCTGCACACCCGGAGTTTGAGGAGCTGATTGCCAAGGAATGGAAACATCCTGACAGGCGTGTGTTTCCTAGCAGACGCCTTAATGCGCTTTGTCACTTCCCAGAGGAATCGGTGACAAAGTGGTCGGGGGTCCCATCGGTGGACACCCCAGTCTCACGGCTCTCAAAATCTGCGGCAGTCCTTAGTGACAGCACTGACAGGCGTCTTGATGGATTTTGTAAGTCCGCCTTTGAGGCGGCTGGGGCAGCACTGTGACCTGCGTTTGCGGTCAGCAAAGCTTGCATGGTCTGGGCTAAGCAGCTGCAGCAAGGTCTGTCAGCTGGAGCCTCCACAGAGGAGTTGTTGGGCCTCGCTTCTCAGCTGTCGAGTGCATCAAAATTCCTGTGTGACACTTCGCTTGAGTCAGCCCCATTTGGTGGCTAAAGCATCGGCCAATGTGGTGGCCGTACGCCGTTCCCTGTGGTTGAAGTCTTGGTCTGCGGATGCAGCCTCCAAGAAGTTATTGGTGGCGCTTCCGTTTTCTGGCGGTAAGCTCTTTGGCAAACGGCTGGATGAATTAATTTCAGAGGCCACAGGGGGTCGTAGCACGCTCCTCCCTCAGAGTCGGCCGGCCCGGCGGCATTCAGTTAGGAAGCACGCCCGCGTGCAGTCCTTTCGGAACTTTACGTACAAGCCGGCCCCAGGGAAGGCCCCCCGCTCCTCGAGAGCAGAGCGTTCCTCAGCCAGACCAGCGTCATCCTGGCGGTCTCGCAGAACGCCCAAGGGCCTTCCCGCCAGATCGGTCTGAGGGTCTTCCCCCACTCGAAGGTCCCTCTCCTGTAGTTCCAAGAGATCTGGCAGGTTCTAGTCGACGACGCCTGGGTGAGCAGGGTCGTCTCGGCAGGCTACAAAATTTGTTTCCGGTCGGTCCCCCCGACACCTTTTTTTCTTTCTTCCCCGCCCGCCTCTCCAGTCCGGGCGTCGGCTTTTTTTCGGGCAATCTGCACCCTCTGTCTTCAGGGGGTGATTGTGCCCGTCCCCGAGTCCGAGCGTTTTCTGGGGTTCTACTCGAACCTGTTCATGGTCCCCAAAAAATGCGGCTCGGTGAGACCAGTTTTGGATCTCAAGAGGCTCAACCGGTTCGTACAGGTTCCCGGGTTTCGCATGGAATCACTCCGGTCGGTGATTGCGTCACTGGAGCAGTACGAGTTCCTGGCCGCCATAGACATCAAGGACGCGTATCTGCACATCCCTATTGCCCAGGCGCACCAGCAGTTCCTGCGGTTCGCAGTAGGGGCAGAACATTTTCAGTTCACAGCTCTGCCGTTCGGTCTCGCGACCGCACCAAGGGTTTTCACGAAGGTCTTAGCACCCCTGATAGCGATTCTGCGCATCAGGGGCGTGACCATCATCCCATATCTGGACGACCTCCTGGTGAAGGCCCCCTCTCGTCACGCCTGCCTGGACAGTATCAGGGTCACCCTAGACGTCCTAGTACGCTTCGGCTGGATAGTCAATTTCGACAAGTCCTGTCTGATCCCAGCTCAGAGGATGGAGTTCCTGGGGATGACACTCGACACTCAGGTGGCCAGAGTGTTCCTCCCGCCGGAGAAGGTTCGGCAATTGCAGGCAGATGTCTCTGTGCTTCTGCGTCGCACCCCATATACACTTCGCACTTGCATGCGGGTGCTCGGCAGGATGGTGGCTGCGTTCGAGGCTGTGGCCTTTGCGCAGTTTCACTCTCGCCCTCTGCAGCGGGCGATCCTAGCCAGGTGGGACGGGTCCCCCATGACCCTGGACACAATGGTTCAGCTGCCATCCCGGGTGCGGGCCGACCTGGGCTGGTGGCTAAGTTCCCCTTCGTTGCATCAGGGGAAGTCGTTCCTGCCCCCGCAGTGGCTGGTCATCACCACGGATGCCAGCGCATCAGGGTGGGGCGCCGTTTTCGGCTCCTGGACGACTCAGGGCCGCTGGACTCTCAGCGAATCCGGTCTCCAGATCAATGTCCTGGAGCTCCGGGCCATTTTCTTGGCACTCCTTCATTGGGCCCCGACGATTCGGGGGCAACCAGTTCGGATTCAGTCCGACAATGCCACAGCAGTCGCCTATCTAAATCACCAGGGCGGCACCAGAAGTCGGGCGGTTTTTCAGGAAACCGCGAGGATTCTTCGCTGGGCGGAACATTCGGTTCCGGCATTATCAGCAGTTTTTATCCCAGGGTTAGAAAACTGGTTGGCTGACCACCTCAGTCGGACGACAATGGACCCCGGAGAGTGGGCGCTTCTTCCGGAAATTTTTCACCACCTTTGCCGGAAATGGGGAACTCCAGACGTCGACCTATTCACCAGCTACCGAACTACGTGTCCAGAGCCAGGGACCCCCTGGTCATAGCAGCAGATGCGTTAGTCCTGCCTTGGAGGCAGTTCGCTTTAGTCTATCTGTTTCCTCCTTGGCCTCTCCTTCCTCGGGTGCTCAAGGGCCTCAAGTCTGAGAGGGTACCCGCTATCCTCATCGCCCTGGACTGGCCTCGCAGGTCCTGGTACGCGGATCTTGTTCCCTGCTGGCAGACGCTCCTTGGCCCCTCACGTTGCGTCCTGATCTTCTCTAACAGGGTCCTCTGTGCCACCCTACCTTACCGCAGCTGCGTTTGACGGCGTGGCTGTTAAAACCGCGATACTGAAATCTCGCGGTCTGTCATCCAGACCTTGATTCGGGCGCGCAAGCCGCAGTCTGCCCGGTTCTATTTCTGTACCTGGAAGTCTTTTTTCACCGCAGGTTTCCCCCCTTAGTATTTTCGGTTCCAAGGGTGCTATCTTTCCTGCAGTCAGGCCTGGAGCTCGGGCTCAGCCTGTCCTCCCTTAAGGGTCAGATTTCTGCCCTCTCGGTTTTGTTTCAGCGCAAGTTAGCCTCCTGCGCGCAGGATAAAACGTTTTTGCAGGGGGTCGCGCATTCGGTCCCTCCGGTTCGTAGGCCTATCGAACCGTGGGACTTGAATCTTGTGTTGAAGGCCATGCAGTCTTCTCCTTTTGAGCCACTTCGGGAGATCTCCCTACGGTTGCTTTCTTGGAATGTGGCATTTTTGGTGGCCATTACTTCCATCCACCGAGTGTCGGAACTGGCGGCTTTATCATGCAAATGTCCTTTTTTGATTTTGCATAAGGACAAGGTGGTTTTGCGTCCGGTCCATTCATTTCTCCCTAAGGTGGTGTCTTCGTTTCACATTAATGAGGACATAGTTCTGCTCCTCGCCCTCTCATCCACAAGAGCGGGCGTTGCATTGTTTGGACATGGTCAGGGCTGCTCGCATTTACCTTTCTGTCACCAAGTCCTTTAGGCGCTCGGATGTGCTCTTTGTTGTTCCGGGCGGCCCGCGCAGGGGCCTGGCGGCCTCTAAGGCCACCATTGCCAGCTGAATCCGGTCCGCGATTTTGAAAGCCTATCGCTCAAAGGGGGAGTCCCCTCCGTTTCCGGTTACTGCTCATTCCACGCGGGCGGTTGGCGCCTCCTGGGCGGTTCGGCATCAGGCGTCAGCGTTACAGGTGTGCAAAGCGGCCACCTGGGCTTCAGTCCATACTTTTTCTAAATTCTATCAGATACATACCTTGGCCTCGGCTGACGCAAGCCTCGGCCGTAAGGTACTTCAGGCAGCAGTTGCTTAGGGCTGTTCACTGCTGAGAAATTGTTTTTTCTTTTAGTTGTTTTTCCCCACCCTCTGGGACAGCTATTGGACATCCCAAGGTGCTGTGTCCCCCAATGAATGATTGGCGAGAAAAATTGATTTCTGTACTTACCGTAAAATCCCTTTCTCGTCCAATTCATTGGGGGACACAGGTCCCACCCTCATAGTCTTGTTTCCGGGGTCGGTGTGTCTCTTTTGTCCTTTCTCTCGGCCACGGCTTTGGTACCAACTGATCAGACTGCCATCAGCAGGAGGAATATAGTCCACCGGGGCGGGTCCAACTCGTTTGGACCGCTTAGTGTCCGCCTCCGGAGGCAACGGCCTATGCCCAAGGTGCTGTGTCCCCCAATGAATTGGACGAGAAAGGGATTTTACGATAAGTACAAAAATCCATTTTTAACCAGCCTAACCCCTTTTCTGGTTATTTTCTTACTTGCAGACAACCCTTTAAAGGGGTTTTCCAAGAAGTGAGTTCCTTACCTAACAGGCTGATACTCCCGTCTTGAGGCCTGAAAAAAGGGGCGCTGTGTTTCTGTGTTTAAAAAAACAAGTACCTCCTCTGTGATGTCATCACTCCACCTCCCATGCACGTTCCTGATACTCAGTCTCTGTAATTGAGAAGACATTGTTTTGCTAATCCACAGAGGAGAACTGTATTGTGCACAAGCTATATGCGTTATATTTCTCCCCCTTATTTGCTCAGGAGAGAAGATAAGCTCAGCAGGCAGCCTTCTTTCATTCCTGAACGCTGCAGGGGAAGAGGGAAGGGGGCTGAGCAGGGAGCATCTGCATGTTTACTCAGATAATTACACTACAACCAGTGGATTCTCTATACAAAAGATATAAGATCTTTCTCCCCAGTCCCTTCAAAGCTCGTTTATGTTCCCTGCCATCAGATAAGAAGTGCAAACAAGGCAAGTGCGGCCAGATCAGCTCCTGGTCATGTCTAATGTAAACTGTCAGGAAATCAAGGGCATGTAAGTCGGGCTGTAGCTCTCAGAGGCTTCACTTTTTTTTTGATGACATGTATTTAGAAAAGTGATTAAATACCCATTTTGGAGGATACCACGTCAACATTAGATCATGTCAAAACCCCTTTTTTTTTTTTTTTTTTAAATTTAAAGTTTTATTACATTTTCAGATATAGACATATATTCAACAATAACAATGCAATGACAGGCAGTTATCACAAAATGACATTTGAAATGATCATCATTGCAAACAAGGGGTTCGGCAAAACCCCTTTAATGACTTCTTATATAGCAAAAGTTTTAAACCTATGACTGGCAATGCCTGTCTATTCATTGGTACAATGCTGTCATTACCATTCTCTACTACTTCATGTTACTAATTTTTAAAAATCAACAAAATAACTTATAAGCATGTGGGCTCTATGGGGTCAAAGGATTTAAGCCCTGTTAAATTCTTTATTGGAGAGAGTGTTGTAACACGGACCTTGGCGGTCATGAAAATTTATGCTAGTGGATGGATGTTGATTTTCCTGAATGTTAGACAGGTTGGCATGTCTATGGTCTTCTTCAGAGGTCAGATAAGAAGTATGACGAAGCAATCAAGTGTTACAGGAATGCTCTTAAACTGGACAAGGACAATTTACAGATACTACGAGATCTTTCATTATTACAGATCCAGATGAGGGATTTGGAAGGATATCGGGTAAGTTTGCTAGTGCAAGACAACAGCAGCCTGTTTACATGCACTTTTTTTTTTAAACTTTTTTTTTTATTGGCGGAGATACATTTACATGGTATATGACAATTTCCAACACATAAAACAATACATACAACTTTGTTTAAATTGTGTCAGTTGATCCCTGACGAAATAAAGACATAGGGTGACATGTCCCATTAGGGCTGCACCACTTTTTTTGGTGTATTTTGCACCAAAAAACTGATGACACCTTATTCTCTCTATAAATGAACTGTCATACACCAAAACTAGGCGCATTATATACCAGACATGACACATTTGAATGCGCCTAACGTAGGCGCATCAAATATGCTAGCAATGATATGCTATGCACCTAGATTAGGCACGTCAATTATACTATGCACGGTAGACCATACGCCATATTTTTGACAGATTCATTCATTCATTCATTCAGGCACACTATACACTCATTTAATGCGCCTTAAAACTAGCGTGGAGGCGCCTCTTTTCTGACGTGTCTCCCATAATGATTGTCATCACCCTCTTTGTCCTTAAAGTCCCACATGTTACTAATTTTATTTTTAAAGAAACAAAGAAAACGAAAGAAAAGACCATGAATACAATTTATCATATATTCACATCCATTTCCTATTGATAATATACAATGAGAGAAAAAGAGGTGAAAACAAAATCCAATATCTACTTATGCTTCACCACGTCACATGCACTTACTGCCCATAGAAAATAATAAATGCTGATTACTATGCAGTCATAATGATGAGCATTTACTTTCTCACATTGTGTACTGTATAGGACTTTGGCACTTTATCGATAATCATATGTGTGTTCTCCAGTCACCGCCTATGCATAGATGTTTATAATAATCTAACATAGCTGTTCAGGAAAACCATTGAATAGTAATTTCTATGCTGAAATGTCAAGGTGCTAAAATATATGCATGCATATGTGTATATGCCTGTATAAAAGGCGTTTTAAAAAAACCCCAAAAAAAAACAGTTCTGTTATAGTAAGTAAAGAGTGTGTTATCTGATATGCACTTGTCAGAACACGTGGCTCCAATGCTTTGTTCTTTATAATCAGAATAAGATTTTGTTCTATTTACTTCCATACAAACCATGCATCTGAATAGGTAAATTCAGAATAGGTAAATAACTTGGAAAATCTCATTGAACCATTATGATATGAAGAGGTTGTCGTCTCCGTCAGACAAATCATTCATGGTCTCATTCTTGTGGACGGCCTTAAAGGGGTTTTACCACAAACCAATATTGACTGCACAGGTTGGCTTGCAGCTGCCTTTGAGCCAACCATGCATGAAAAAGAGGAGGGCGGCGCTTGCGGAAGTTCTCCATTCCCTTAGCCGAGGGCACACACTCCACTATATTTGAAACTCCCATAGAAGTGGATGGGAGGGAACGGCCGCATGCACCGTCGGCTTGCTGCAAGCGGCCGGAGCAGTCAATATTCGTTCATGGTAAAATCCCTTTAAGAAGTCTTAGTACTCTGAAGATAGTTTGAATGTTTCTATTAATTTAATCTTTTTATATTAGGAAACCAGATATCAGCTTCTTCAGCTGCGTCCAATGCAAAGAGCATCATGGATTGGCTATGCCATAGCATATCACTTACTGAAAGACTATGAAATGGCCCTAAAATTGCTTGAGGAATTCAGGAAGACTCAGCAGGTAAATGTTATTCTAGTTTTTGAATGTATTGGCTGGGAGTTATGTTTGGAAACTAATGGTAGCTTTTTCTTCAAAGATTTAAAAGCAGAAGAGAACAAGAACTAGCTCTAGTTCTACCTGATGTAGCTAAACTCAAGATACTTACTGCCTTTATTCTCCCCATAAAGTCAATGATCTGTTTTTTAAGTTGTCACCCTTTTAATTTCCTTGTTATTTTAATTTTACTTGTCTTGTAAGAATCATAATAAGAGTGTTCTCATATGAGGCATAGTGGGGCAGATTTATCAATTCTGTCACCAAATTTATCATAGTATTAATAAATGTGCAGCATATTTTGACTGTCTAGTCTCAGTTTACGCCTTCTATTAGTTGGCTTACTTTGTACCACTAATTGCGCCAACATTTTGGAGCACGAGGCTGCATGCTAGGCAACGGCCCTTTTCATGAAGTCACCCCTCTTTTTCAGAAGACATGCCCTTTTTGTTGGACAAGGCACAGAAGTGTCTAGACACTGTCTGAGACACATAATAAATGTGGTGTAAAGCATGTATGTCAGTATTTTTGATGCACATTGCTACAGAATTCCAGTGCAACTGCCATTAAAAATGAGCTCCAGTGTCTTATATCAGTAGCTCTTACATAATTAGGTTAGAAAAGTGTAAGCGGGTGATTGATTTGGCGTGCAAGAAATAAATTACAATTAGGCAGAATGTATAAAAAATGAAAGGTTTATTACATAAATAGAGAAATAGAATTAAGATAGAATAGAATGATACTTAGCTGGCAGTTACAGATGTTATTAATGCATAGTTCTATAGCACACCGTGAAATGGGGGCCCCTTGTTGTACCCTCAAAAGTACAACCCATTTCGTCCGACGACACAGCACGGGGTGCTGGGTGCCAGGTCATGCCCCAGCCGAGGCTCAGCTCTTACTGGTACCGCAGGCCTTTTTATACTAGTCAGAGCTGTTTCCCTTACCGCTCAGGATGCCCAAACATGGCATCTCTTATATCTAAGGTGGTTTAGTCAGCTTTACCAGACTTCACAATTAACTGATCATCCATACATGGGGAAGGCATGAGAATAGCTGTGCATTATGTAATAATATTAGCTTCTGATCAGTACAGTGGGGGGAGAAAGAGCTGATCACCAGTGGTGTAATATTATCAGCTTTGAACTACTGAGCAGTCAAGCAGGGGTCACCAAGGTCAAACACTGTGAGCAGAAATAGACCCTATTGGGATGACAGCTGTCCTCACACACAGCAAATACAGTAATTATGCTTGATACATTCTATATACATATCTTATATAGACTGCATGCAAAGTATATTAATGAGACATTAGATACATATTTCTATATCACATCTTATAAGACACATTTGTATAATTTACATCCTATTACCCTCCACCCCTTGTCTTATAGATGTGATCTAGGAGATTATATCATTTTTTATTAGACAGTAGATTATCATTGGTACCAATATTATGCATCACTTGCTATATTCTTCAGTTGGTCATTACAGAAAAACCACCTCGGCCTTGATTGGGCTGAAAGCAAAGGTAACAACTGGTTGTGGGATTGACAGTCACAGCGAACTTAAAGTCTCTCTTGAAAATCTTCTCAGACCCTTAAATTGCATGGGCCTCTGGTGCAGGGAAACAAGGGGTTTATTGTGCCCAAGATTTCCCCAGTGGGCCAAAGAACAGACCCTAAGAAGGTATCTGTCCCCACCCTTTCAAAGCCTGCCTCCATCTTTTCTTGTGATGGGACAAGGAGTGCAGACATGACGATAAGTGCAGATAATTAGAGCCCCTTTTCTGTGGCAGTGCTGGCACATAGAAACCGACATCAGGACCCCTTTGCATCTTGCCCTCTTTTGCAGACATCCATCATGGGGCGTTGCTTGGAAATAGCTTTTGCAGACCTCCATCAAGGGGGTGTTGCAGACATCCATCAGAGGGGGTCGCTTGCCGTTTTGCAGACCTCCATCAGGGGGGGTGTCGCTTTGCTTTTGTGGACCTCCATCCTTTTCTTCAGGCTCATTTACAATCTGCAAATACTGAAAATGAAAATCCGAAAATAGACTTGACTCATGAATCACACAGGGTGACTTTCATTCACTGCAGTTGTCACAGTGAGGGGGTGGACACTTTGTTTTGATCTCGGTCACATCCTGTTTAATTCTTCACCACCCCTTTAATAAAGAATGTCACATGGTAAAAATATCACACTTGATCCTGTCAATTCACTGTCAATCCCTTTAAATAACTCCGCCCATATTGGCCTTTGAGGTTTTCTGACCTAGCAAGATAATCTAATCATTGTGTAGATAAGATCATTACAAGACTCTTATATTGGCATTAGGAATAAAATCAAAACCTTCTTCTACTCAGAGTGCATAACCTCATAAATGTAATAATCATAGCAGTACATATCATAAATGTTATACCCATATCAGTGCATAACATATAGATTTCATAACCTTTTTATACCATACTCATAGATATTTTATCAGGTTCTCACCTGTTCCCATTTGTGTAATGCATGTGTTCACATAATTCATAATTTATCAGCATTAACCTTTCTCAGAAAATAACCCAATAATGTTACCTATTTTTCTGCATAGTCAATTATTGTAAACCACAAGATATAGAAACATTTCCTCCCCAGATTTTCTTTAATAAAACCCTTAATGTTTTTCCTATATCATAAATTCCTACTCCACCCTGGCATATGTTTAACCCTTAATTTCCCAGAGAGCTGCTCACACATCCTTGCTCTTACACTTGCACCTGTTAAATCAATCAGCGCTGGGTCACGCAATCATACATTTGGTCTTTGTGTAATTTATGTATATTCTTCATTATTTAATATTAACCCTAGAATATATTTATATGGTTTTCACTTCTGAAGACTGCTAAGGTCTTTTTCTTTATAGATACAGATTTTAACATAGAAACAGATTTAACAGATATAGTACACTCAGCTTCTCATGCACTTATAATTAGCATTCCAGAGGTCAACAGGTCAATCACCATGTGCTCCTTGTCAGTGACCAGGCACCGGCTCTCTGTAAGTAATTATTTTTATTCTTAAATTCATTGCTGTTGGTTAGTTACACATGCAAGATTATCAGTGTACATTCCATGCATTTGATATCACCAGACTTTATAGTATACTTGTGATTTTTACAAGGCATACAGGTCTGTGATGTGTTTTATTGCTGTACAGCGTTTCCCTCACAAGGACATTTTTAGAAGGGAGAGAGATGTCTCCGTGAGGACACATTTTTAGCTACGGGGGAGAGATCTCTCCATGAAGACACATTTTTAGACACGGGCCCCACATTTACAAACACACTCACAGATAACATGTATTTTCCCTTATTATAAACTGGAACCTCCAACACAGCTGACAACATACATTTAATAGTCAGAAAGATTAAACCAATACCACAATCAGAGGGGAAGGGGGGGGGGGGGAATTAAAATTCACAGGCCCCCCACAAAACAACAGGGGCCACCCCTAGGTGATGGGGAACAATAGCCATTACAACAAGCATGAAATACAAAACCATTCATCAGTGAAAACCACCTTACAGGGCCAAGAAACAGGAAAAAAAAATCAACTCATTTCTTTTCACCCAACTGGTCTTCAGAAACTACCACAACCATTATCCACAGTGATTACATTTGACTAAAACAAATTTAACATTCCTGCCACATAACTTCTGCATTATTTTCATTTGCACCAGATTTTAACGCTATCAAGTGATATCACGAACATTGTGCACAAGCAACTTCTTTTTGCTCATACAAAATAAACAGAAGGCTGGTTACATTCCCCACCAGGGTCTTCACATAGGAAGGAAAAACATTCTCGGCTATCAGACAGCTGCTGTATTAAAGGGAAAAATACAAACACATTAACATTAAAATGTGCACTTATAATGTCAAAATTAGCTAAATTTTTTGCTGTAACCCAATTTAAAAAGATATCCATTACAATACTAAATAATTTCTAACATAATGAACCAATTGTTTTTAAAACTCTTTGCTCTTAATTGTTCATAACTTTATCAGGAATACGGTATATACCTGGAAGGAAGCACAGAACGTCAGTATAAATCCTAAATAGTTTCCTCATTTCGTTCACAATCACTGACAATCTAACAATTCCAGATACTGTTAAATATATCTACATTGAAACTCTGCTAGTTCAGTGTTACAATGTGGCTTTTAGCTTTCTCCTGTCTCTTTAAAACATCACCACCTGCTCTTTTACTTCAGTACTTGTCTTGTGTCTCTAACTCGCACCATCCAGCAGTCCCAATCCCATTTTCTGCTTATGGTCTTCAGCCGTTAAAGATACAGTACAAGATTCACCACCGACCGACTGGGGTCTGTCCGTCGCAATGGTGACGCAACCAATCGAGTTTTGAGTGTACTTTGCGCTTTAGTACACTCACCAGGGGACTGGACTCGAATTTTGTCATCTACCCCAAAACTAAACATCTCAGCTAAGATATACATTGCTATTCCCCAATAAAACAATTGTAATAATTCTTGTAGCGTCAAATCCCACTTCTGACACCAATTGTAAGCGGGTGATTGATTGGCGGGCAAGAAATTAATTACAATTAGGCAGAATGTATAAAAAATGAAAGATTTATTACATAAATAGAGAAATAGAATTAAGATAGAATAGAATGATACTTAGCTGGCAGTTACAGATGTTATTAATGCATAGTTCTCCCCCGCCCAACCAACCAAAAAGAGTAGTAATATTCAAAGTGATTAATGTACAAAACAGACATGTATGAATTTTGGCGGCAAACGGCAATTTTATTGCAATAGTAGTCTGGAATGCACCTGAATCTATGAACCCGGTCTACTGCGGGTCATAAATCAGGCGCTTTCTAGCGCATAAACAACAATTTTAACATGGTCTACCTGTTCTAGCAGTAATGCGCCTGGATTTGCTGTACTGAAGCTATAAATGTGTAGCTTCGTACGGTTGTAGTTTGGCATGCCCCCCGATCTCAGGCACATTACAAAGTGCTGCAAGCGCTCTGCAACGCACTTGATATTGGAGTGCTCCTGGTTACAAATATAGCAAATGTGTCGGCCCAAATGTCTCAAACAAATATTTGTAAAAACATGAATGATAATAATATGTATAATCCTTACACTAAGGGCTTGTTCACACGACATTTTTGCAAAACGCATCTAACAATTGTCAGTGTGATTAACATTGCGTTCAATGGCAAAAGCGCATCGCCGTTCTCACGGGAGATCGGCGATGCGCTTTTGAGAGCTCTCCTGCACTGCGCTTTTCGGATCCGCTTTAAGAAATGAAAAGTCAATTCTTCTTGCGTTCTACGCAAGTGAAAGCCCATAGGAGATAACGGAGTGCGCTTTTGGCACCTGTCCAAAAGAACTCCACACTCTGGGCACGTATTGCCGGCTGAAAGCACATCCGAAATGCGCAGTGCACAGCTGATGGGGGCTGGATCGTGGGATGGAGGTGCTGCCTGCTTCTGCCGCCGCCGACACAGCCGAGTGGAACGTGTCCTCCTGCCGCCGGGCACAGCCGAGCTGAGCGTGTCCTCCTGCCGCCGCCGGGCCGCTCGGCACAGCCTGATCCTGCCGGACTCAGGGGGTGATGACTGGGACTCAGGAGGTGATGAATGGCGGAGGGGGGAGAGAGAGAGCGTTTTTCGGATCCGCTTTCTGGATGCGCTTTTCACTCCTCAAAAACGGATCCATAAAAAGGATCAAAAACGTCGTGTGAAAAAGCCCTAATAAACTTAAAGGGGTTTTCTCGCTACATCAGTTCATCTGACCTCAGTCTGTTTTCTTGGTTTCATTTTGAATTCAGGGGTGTGTTTACTGGCTTCTACTAGGCTGCAGTAGAAGCCAGGTCTGTAGCTATAGCAACCAGTGCTGGCAACCTATCAGGATAGATCAAATAGGTTTGTAGATATAGCAACCTGAGGAACTTCTGCAGCCCATACAAGAGGGGATATCTAGGAATAGGTAGGACACTGTTAATGGACACATATTGCAAAGTGACTTGTTTTTGCAAGATCTTTAACATAAAAAGCAATCCTTGCAGTGAGCCAACCCCTTTAAAGGAGCACTCCAGTTTTTTCCCCCTAGTTCATTAGAAATTGTTTTAGGTACACTGTAGTGCCAGTAATTTGTTTTACCTGCACTTGCATACATGATTTGCTGACAGACACAATGCTTTTGATGTTGACAGAAAGTCAGTGTCTCTATGTATTACTATGAGACTGACTTAGAAGTGAACCTCTCATAGAAATGCATAGAGAGATTCACATCAGGGTCACACGACCATGCTGTGTGTTTCAGCTACTCAGAGTGCAGGTAACATGACCCTTTTGCAGCAGTGAGAAATCCTGTATGCAGCTGCAGGTAACCAAAATGACTGCCACTGCTGTGTACCTGGAAGAGATTTCTAATGAACCAAAGGAAAAAAACTGGACTGCTCCTTTAAGGATTATGTACATGTTATCATTCATGTTTTTACAAACATTTGTTTGCGACATTTGGTCTGTACTGTAGGTTAAGCTCTTTTGTGGTTTACTAGTGGAAGCTATATGTCAGTGTTCATAAAAGACAATGTAAAGCAACAATATACAATATACAAAGTCACATTATTATGACCACTTCCTACTTCGAAATATCAGCAGTGTGCAGCTTGTTAAGGAAGTCATGTGTGGTGAGCTGGCTTTATGGGTATATTAGATGTGTTATAGACTGTCTGCACACATATCCCTCGTTCCTGTGAGGAGTTAGGCCATGTTCACACGGCTTATTTCGGGACTGATTTCAGCCGTATTGAGCGCCGTATTTGCGCTCCAATACTGCTGAAATCAGTCCCAGGCATTACGGTAATCCACAGTTCTCATAGAGAACTATGGATTACGTCTCTCTTCCCAGCTCGGCGAATCCGCCGGGCGGGGAGAAAGTGACATGTCAAATATTTACAGCGTGTACGCGCCATGAATAATGAGTGTCTATGGGGCAGGCGAGCTGCGGCCCCCCTGCCCTGCTGCACGGCAGCCGGTGTAATTGCGGGGCAAAATCCGTCTCTGCAATTACATTGGCAATAAGCCGTGTGAACATTGCCTTATAGGGAAAATTTATCAGAGCTGCAAAAAAGGATGACTATTGGTTTTCAGGGCAAGGATGGCAGGATTTCTGAAACTGCACTGTTTGTGTTTGGTTTGCATGCTGCTGTAGTGAAAATGTATTGTGAGGGAGTGTGGAAACTGCGGAGCAACATGTACCATTGATGTGAGAGGTGAAGTTCGGCTTCAAAGGTGCGCAAGGGAGGACTGACAAACTTCGGTGCAACAGTTCATCACCAAAGTGAACCAGAGGGCTACCAGACTTGTTTCTAATACAGCAGTTCATGATTGAACCATACTGTGTATGGGACTTCGAAACACACGGATGGTCACTGCACCCCGGCTAACCAAGTTTCTTTTGGCAGAAAAGGCTTCAGTTGTCACAGCACTTTTGCTGATTGGCAAAGGATTGTTTTCTCCGATAAAGCCACGTCTTCTACTTCATTAAATAGATGAATGTCGCTGTGTCAGGTGAGAAACATCAGAGAACAAACACCCTGCAACCACTGCTGGAAGAGCACAAGTGTTATGGTCCTGGGAATGTTTTTGTGGCATTCTCTAGGCCCACTCATCTAGGTGAAAGGCCTTCTCAACCAATTTGGATAGGAATCCAGTCTCTCAGATCATGTACCCCCATGCATGCTAATTGTCTTCCTAGGGGTGTACGGGATCTAGCTGCAAGACAATGCGACATGTCACACAGTTATAAATGCCTGAAATTAGTTGGAAGAGCATGACCAAGACTTCCAAATTCTACTCTCGCCCCATAAATTTGCAGACATGACCCCAATTAAGGATCTGTGGGATCACCTCTGTCATCATGTTTGCTCTGTGGATCCTCCCCATACATCCTTCAGCAGCTGTGGGATGCAGTCAGCATGACTCCAGATACCTGTGAGAACCAACCAGGAACTTATTACTCCCAGCCTATCTAGCTGTTGTCCCATGCTGTTCACAGCAGTTTCTCTGGATACTAGCTGGTGTTCATAATAATGTGACTCAACTGTGTATAAAGTATACAATTTATTGCTGAGCTTATTGAAACATATTTTCTCTCTTTAGGTACCCCCAAATAAAATAGACTATGAATATAGTGAGTTAATCCTGTACCAGAACCAGGTGATGAGAGAAGCCAAACTATTCCAAGAGTCTTTGGATCAGATTGAGACTTATGAGAAACAAATCTGTGACAAGCTTCAGGTAGAAGAAGTCAAAGGTAAGGGCATTTATGACTATACAGTACTTGGGCAAATGGTTAATAGGGATCTCAACAATCTTTAACTCCTTCATGCATTGGGACGTACCTGTATGTACAAATAGTGTGAAGGTTGTATGTAGTGGGCTCACGTGCTGAGCTAGCTCCATACACGGCTGGTGTTGGCTGTTATCTATAGTTGGCAACCAGGACTGTGGAGTCGGAGTCAGTGCCTTTCTTGCAGGAGTCGGTCGTCATAAAAGGGACTGACTCCCAAAATATATAATTAGTTGGTCCAGTTAGTTCGATGCAAAGAGCAAGAGTAATTGAGTCTGGCCAGTGCTACTGCTCCCATATCTTCAGCCTTATCACATGAGAAGTGTACAGTAATTGATGACATGGAGCAGGCAAAGCGCTGCCCAAGGGTAAAAGATTCCGCTCCCAGGGCAAAAAGATTTCAGCAAATTTTTCACCTGCTTTCAAAGAAATAGAAGAGTTAACCATTCATCAAAACTGACTGTGGCTGAGGCAATTCCTTTATACCCTGACATTGCTAGAGTGTTGCCCCTGTGTCCCGCTTTGCCCCAACCAAGTTAGTGTAGAGAGGCCGTTTCTCTAGCCTGGAAATCATGAGATCAGATGTGAGGCCATGTATGCAGGATCTGATGGAGGCAATACTATTTTTCAGAACAAATTCAGAGACTCCACAAAATGGGTTTCCCGCAGTGTTTTGCATATTTACAATTTTTTTGTGTTCTAAAGTCGTATCCAATAAGTATATTTTACACTGACAAGCAAAATGATAACAATGTTTTGAACTTGTGACTTTCAGGCTCCATTTCTCACCATCCACTACAGCTTTGTACATGAGGCTACTGTAATTTTATATCAGTCATTTTTACATATGTTATACATAAATGTGACTTGCAAGTATTTGGCATCTGCTTAGTTCTGCAGATTTCTTTCCTGTAACTGCATTGTTACTGTTTGGCTCCTAAAAATCAAAATGTTAATTTTTATTATTTTGTTAGTATTTGGGAAATCCACCTTTTTGGTTTTCAATACTGCCTGAATCCTTCTGGGCTCTGGATAAGATTCAAGCAGGTCTTGACTAAAATCTGATCCCAGGTCTCTTCTACACATTCCCAATGTTGGTGCAGACTGGACTTGGATACAAATACAGCTTTTTCTTCAACTGTACCCACAAGTGTTCAAAAGATCAAAACCCTTTTGCTTGTCAGTGTCTGTTCTACCTAAATAGCTTGATTATTGTATCATAAGGTGATAAATAGCCTGATGTTACCATTTTACTACAGTAAGGTTATCACTTAAACATGCGCCATGTATGAGGGAGTCAGGAGTCGGAGGTTTGGGAAATAGAGGAGTCGGGGCTTTGGCTTGCCGACTCCACAGCCCTGTTGGCAACCACCGCTATCAGCAGGGATTGGATCCCTGCTGTTTAACAGTCTAGACGTCACAGCGTCTTAATGAATGAGAAACGGTGTGGGTGCTTGTTCCTCTTCCCGATCGGATACCCCACAGCGTAATTGTGGGGTACGGTCAGTTACCATGACAGAGCCGGAGGCCTTATGTAGGCCTCCGTAGTTGCCATGTTGGTACACTATAACACTCTACCACCCTGCCTGTCTATAACACCATGGCTGTATACAGCAGTACAATTTTACTTCCGTATATAGGACTAGCGATTGAGCCCCCTAATGGTCAAGTACCCTAGGGGGACTAATTGTTAAAGTTTAGAAAAAAAAGTGATTTAAAAAATAAATTAATAAATATTAAAAGCTCAAAACTCCCCTTTATGCCATTTTAAAAGTGAAAATTTACACATAATTGTTCCGCCGAGTTTGTAGAATTCCAAACTATTAAAATATAACACAATTCCATAGAAAAAAAATTCTCAATGCCAAAAAGTGTTTTTTTTTTGTGATTTCAAGTCCCATAAAAATTCTAATAAAAAGTGATCAAAAAGTCACATGCATCTCAGAATGGTTCCAGTAAAAACTACAATTCCGCCTGCAAAAATATAACCCTCATTCAGGTCCATAGACTAAAAAGTTTTTGGTCACAGAAAATGGCAAAAATAATGTAAAAAATAGAAAACGCAAAGTACAAAACATAATGGAAACTCTACAAATTTGGTGTCACCGGAATTGACCTACAGAATACAGAAAACAAATCATTTGTACTAAAATGTGAAGTTCATAAAAACTAACCACTTTCAAAAATGGCGCAGTTGCGTGTCTTGCATTCCTCCCCTCACACACACACAATTTTTTGGGGAGTATCCCAGTACATTATATAGTATAGTCAATGGCGCCATTAAAAAATACATCTTGACCCACAAATGTATAGATGTATGAGCAGGCCACTCCAAAATTAGGTGCATTATGCGGTACCAGCACCACTTTGTAATGTGCCTAAGATTTGGGGGCGTTCTGGAGTTGTGTCACCCCACAGCAGTATGATTATACACATTTATTACTGGAGGACGGCTAAACCAGGCGCATTACTGCTGGAACAGGTAGGCCAAGTTAAAAGTGGTTTACCTGAGTCTGAGTTGTCATAGTGGAACTAGAAAGCGCCAAATCTATGACCCGCAGTAGAACAGGTACATACATTCTGCTGCTTTCTACACTGCTCTAAAGCGATTTAGAACTGGTCTCTATGCGCCTAGATCATAAATGTCGCCCAAATTGTCATATATGCCTGTACATACACAACCTGTAGTTATGTAGCCTTTTTATTTAAGGAGCAGTACTTGCCAATACTTTGCAGTTGTTTGCATAAGTTAACATGAATTATTTTAGAACCTGTAGATGCAACAGATTTTTTTTTTGTGCAGTGAATTTTGAACACAGGTTGGGATACAGATTAGACCTTGTCTAAGTGTTTCCAGACAGAATAAATGACATGAAATATCACCATGTGAACGGGCGCAGGATGTTTTTATTTCTTTAAATGAAGCGCAGTCGGATTTGTGGTTTAGCGGTTTCCTCTAAACAGTAGCAGAATTTCTAAAACTTCTAATTGTTTCGGAGGGGTTGTCCGGTTCATTTTTCTCTCATTAAGCTCACTATGGCCTAAACAGTGTCTATTGAATTTATCTGTATAAAAGATTTTGCATTTTAACATTATTTATAATATTATTTCTAGGGCCTCCTGACTAGTGCGCATGGCCAGCAAATAATTATCTTCTGAGCATTTGCACTTCTATAGTGTAACCCACCACCACCCTCCCCGAACGAAATGTCATCACTTACAGCCCTGGAAATAATATTACAAATCATATTAAAACGCATAATCTTTCATACATATAAATTCAAGAGTCAGTAAAAGCTATTTAAGTCATGATGAGCTTAATGAACTAAAAAAGAAATGAAGCGGACAACCCCTTTAATCTCTGTGTTTTTGTGTTTTGCAGGTGAAGTTTACTTAAACCTTGGAAGATGGAAAGAAGCTACTGAAGTGTACAGAGGACTTATTAACCGCAATCCTGAAAACTGGAAATACTATGAAAATCTGGAGAAAGCTTTGCATCCTGGTAAATGTAATATATCAATACTGTGTGGTCCAGGTTAATATTTTATGTTTCACTTTGGATCCATGTTGTAAAAAATCCTCTAATATCTCAATGTATATATTTGCACACTAGTTATACGCCTGTTCCAGGATGGTGACTGATGAAAAAAAAAGGCATCCAGAGTTCTTGTCCGAGGACAACGACTGCAATCTATATATGTAAATATCCATGTTCACAGTCTAGCTGTTCGATGTGGGCACTGAAAGCATAGAAGTCAGTGAACGATGTCCCCCTTCAGCTTGGTACTGCCTACATCACACTGCACATCCCTGTTCTATGCTTTGATGTTTGCATTGAATGCATCAAGAATGGCTTGGCACAGGTAGGGAAGCAGAAGCAGCTGAGCCAAACACGAGGGTTAGTGTAGCGTGATCTACTCTCCACTACACTACAGAGTACTGGGCACAGTGGAGTGAGTTTGGATGAGACGGCTTCCTTCTGACTTTGAGTGTAACAAGAGCCACTCTCTGCTACATGGATAAATGAGTGTTGCGGCATTGTTATCTTCCAACCCCCACCCCTGGCTGCAGAGACAAACCCAAGATTTTCAAAAATTGTTTTCCAACTAAGGCATCTCTGTTGCAACCGGCTGATGACACTTTGTGACACTCTAAGCTCAGTGGCCACTTCCGTTTGAGAGCATCTTGAATGAAGCCTGCCAATGGCGAGATAATGTTGATTAATTGTAAGGTGTTGTCTTGGTCTCATGAACAGTTGGAC
Source organism: Phyllomedusa bahiana (assembly GCA_025379985.1). NCBI lineage: Eukaryota > Metazoa > Chordata > Amphibia > Anura > Hylidae > Phyllomedusa > Phyllomedusa bahiana. The sequence goes on from JAODAL010017536.1 coordinate 24,756, forward strand.
ACGTGCATTCTAAAGTTAAGAGATGGTCTAATTTAGTTCATAAACATTTTTTTCAAGAAATCTAATATTCCTCCTGAAATTCCAACCAAAAGCCAAATATCCCTAACTTTGTTTGAGTAGTGTATATGTGAACTATAATCATTGTATTAGAATTTGGACTGGAGCTAGACCTAGGTTTGTAGAGTATGATGTAACATTAGTTTGTCTCATCTTAGCTACCACTGAAGAACGACTTGAGATCTATGATGAGTTCTGTGAGCGGCATCCGAGAGCAGTTTCCCCTCGGAGATTGATCTTAAACTTTATTACTGGTAAGAGCTATGTAAAATGCTGCAATGATTGGTGTCTTTTTGATCAGTACATAAAGTATTGAAGTTGGCTATAGTAAAGTCCACTTGTTTTTAGTCTTACATGAAAAAAAAAAAAAAAAAAGGGGGAACCCCTTTTTTAAAATTAAAAAAATTTAAAAGGGGGGGAAAAAAAAAAGGGTCCCCCCCCCCAAAACCCCCCCCCCTTTTTTCCCCAAAAAAGGGGGGTTTTGGGGGGGTTTTCCCCAAAAAAAGGGGGCCCCGGGGGTTTGGGGAAAACCCCCCCCAAAAAATTTAAAAAAAAGGGGGGGAGGGGGGGGGGTTTTTTTTCCCGGAAAAATTTTAAAGGAATTGGGGGGGGTTTTTTTTTTTTTCCCCCCCCCCAAAAAAAAAAGTTTTTTTTTTTTTAAAAAAACCCCCAAAAAAATTTTAAATTTTTTAAAAACCCCTTTTTTGGCCCCCCCAAAAAAACCCCCAAAAAAAACCCCGGTTTTAATTGGGGGGGTTTTTTTTTTAAAATTTTTTTTTTGTTTTTTTTTTTAAAAATTTAAAAGGGGGTTTTTAAAAATTTTGGTTTTTTGGGCCCAAAAAAAAATTTTTCCCCCCCAAAAAAAAAAAAAAATTTAATTTTTCCCCCCTTGGGGGAAAAAATTTTCAAATTTTTTTTTTTAAAAAAAGGGGTTTTCCCTTTTTTTTAATCCCCGGGGGGGGGGTTTTAAAAGGGGGGTTTTTGGGGGGGAAAAAAATTTCCCCTTTTTCAAAAATTTTAATTTTTTTTTTTTTTTTTTTAAAAAAAAAAAATTTTTTTTAAAAAAAAAACCTTTTTATTTTTTAAAAAAAAAAACCCCCCCGGGGTTAAAAAATTTTCCCAAAAAATTCTTTTTTTTTAAAAAAAAAATTTTAAAAAAAAAAATTTTTTGGGTTTTTTTTTTTAAAAAAAAAAAATTTTTTTTTTTCAAAAAAAAGGAATTTTTTTTAAAACCTTTTTTAAAAATTTAAACCTTTAAGGGTATGTTTTGTACTGCGATGGTACAGTACGCGCCAGAATACATAGTGTGTTTTTGGGAGCTGTTTTCTAAAACGTGCGTATCTCTCTTGGCGCGGGGGGTTGGAGGGTGGCCCCGTTTTACAAGGAAATTTCTTGTGGCGCTTAATTTTTTTCCGCCCTGTACAATATGATTAAAATTGTACAAAAAAAGTTATATTTTTTGAAACCCGGATTTTTAGTTGATCCTGCAGTGGGGGGTCCCCTGTTTCCTTAATCCTGTTCATCTTTTCTGTTGGTTGACAAAAAGTAAGGGTAGATGGAGGGGGTTGTGTATCATTTTTTGCCAGGGTGTGGGAAAAACGAGTTTCGCATTGTGGGGAAAACCGGGCTGGCATACCCCCCAAATTTTTGGGAAATTGTATAATCGCATATCCCCTTTAGTACTCTAGTTCTGTTGGGCGAAAAAGCGTCGGGATTTTTGGGTCTCTACAGTTAGGGAAACCCATACCAGTACAGGTCGTATTTCAAGCTTCATCAGTTGAAAGTACAGTTAATTGGTGGTTAGGTGATATTGTATATTTTTGTTGTGATATTTTCCATTGTTCTATAGGGGGGGAATCAGGGATTTCTTTTTTAGGGTGAGGCCACCAATAGGGGGGGCCGCCCTTGTTAAGGGGGAAAAAAAAAGCCTTTTTGGGGGACATAACCAAGGGGATATTCTAGGGTTAGGGTTTTTTTTTGATTTATGAAAATTTTTGGGTACCGACCCCTTTTTTTTTTCTATTAAATACTTGATTTATGAGAGGTTTGTATACCTCCTCTTGGGTATTTATTGATATATGGTTTTATATTGGATTTTAATGAATATATGTAATAAAAGTTACATTTTAGATAGGATTCTTTGGTAATTCCCGTACAGTTACTAGATGGAGTAGAGTAACTCATGACTGCGGTATCAGACTACAAAGAGGGTATGTTTGTAACCTGCCACCATAGCGACACAGTGACCTGGAGCTCTATATATGTTTTTTTTTTTTTTAGGTTTTTTCTTTTTTATGTGTTCAGAGTAATAAAATGTTTGCAAAAGTGGACATAGCCTTTAATATCACTTTTTAATTTCATGTGGGCAGGTGGGTTTAGTAGAGGATGATCCTCTTTCAGTCTGATGGCACAGCAAAACATTGGGGCAGATGTATCAATGCTGTCTAGTAGTTAGTGTAAACTTAGACTAGACAGTCTTAGGGTGAGTTCACACAGTGTATTGTAGCACGTACCTGCAACAGTGCTATGGCCTGGCCTCCTATGTACTTTAATTTTCCCTGGTGCTTATGCGCCTGAAAGAAGTGACATGTCACTTCAATGAGTACTATGATTTTACCGTATTCGCGTGGCTCACTTCCGGTGCATTGCATCGTAATTACCAGCTGAAGCATGTCCCGCAAATTTGTTGTATGAACATACCCTTACAATGTGCCTCATTTATCATAGTGTTGATAAACCCGGTGCATGTTTAAAATGTCGTCTCAATTTACACCTTCCGTTAATTGGCTTATTGTATGCCACTAATTTCGCCAAAGTTTTGGTGTCTAGAAACCAGGGCTGTGGAGTCGGAGCCTATTTTGCAGTCGTCATAAAATTGACCGACTCCGACTCGAACTAACTGGACCAACTTATTATATATTTTGGGAGTCGGTCCATTTTATGACGACTGCAAAATAGTCTCCGACTCCCAAAATATATAATAAGTTGGTCCTGTTAGTTCAATACAGTGCAAACAGCAAGAGGAATTGGGTCCGGCCAGTGCTACTGCTCCCATATCTTCAGCCTTATCACATGAGGAGTGTAATTGATGACATGGAGCAGGCAAAGCCCTGCCCCAGGGGAAAAGATTCTGCTCCCCGGGCAAAATTTTTCACTTGCTTTCATAGAAGTAGAAGAGTTAAACCATTCATAACTGACTGTGGCTGAGGCAATTCCTTTATACCCTGACATTGTTAGAGATGTTGCACCTGTGGTCACCGCTTTTTCCTCAACCCAAGTTAGTGTAGAGAGGCCGTCTCTCTAGCCTGGAAATAATGAGATCAGATGTGAGGTCATCTATGCAGGATCTGATGGAGGCAATGCTATTTCTCAGAAAAAAATCAGAGACTCCACAAACTTTAGAACACAAATTTTGTGTTCTAAAGTCATATCTAATAAATATATTTTACACTGACAAGCAAAATGGTAACAATGTTTTGAACTTGTGACTTTCAGGCTCCATATCTCTCCATCCACTACAGCTTTGTACATGAGGCTACTGTAATTTTATAGACAATAATCTTTCCTATCTTATACATAAATTTGACCTGCAAGTATTTAGCATCTGCTTAGTTCTGCAGATTCTTTCCTGTAAGTGCATTGTTTGCTACTAAAAATCAAAATGTTAATTTGTATTATTTTGTTAGTATTTGGGAAATTCACCTTTTGGTTTTCAATACTGCCTGAATCCTTCTGGGCTCTGGATCAGATTCAAGCATATCTTGACCAAAATCTGATCCCAGGTCTCTTTTACACATTCCCAGTTTTGGTGCAGACTGGACTTGGACACAAATACAGCTTTTTCTTCAACTCTGCCCACAAGTGTTCAAAAGATCAAAACATTGTTACCCTTTTGCTTGTCAGTGTCTGTTCTACCTAAATAGTTTGATTATTGTATCATAAGGTAATAAACAGCCGGATGTTACCATTTTACTACAGTAAAGTTATCACTTGAACATGCGCCGTGTATGAGGGAGTCAGGAGTTGGAGTCGGAGGTTTGGGAAATTGAGGAGTCTGAGTCGGGGCTTTGGCTTGCCGACTCCACAGCCCTGCTAGAAACTGTCTACTGTCACATGTAATTGCTCTACAACTCTGGCGCAATTACTGTAATAAATGTTCCCCATTGTATTGATTCTATATGTTTATCATCAGAGCTTCACTGTGTATTGATTAGATGATCAGATTACTCCTTAGTTATAAAGTACTTGGACTATAACTGCTCTTTCCTCTTTCTAGGCAGCAAGTTTAGAGAACGAATGGATAAGTTCTTACGAATTAACTTTAGCAAAGGCTGCCCACCATTGTTTACAACCTTAAAATCACTGTACAGCTCCGCAGAGAAGGTAAATAAATAGGTTTGTCTGTAATAGTGAGAGCATGCTACTAATTATGTGTCAAAATACAGTATTCTAAATGGCTAGCCATTCCAGAGACATTATGGTATCCAAGTCAAATACTGCATATATGAAATAAACAATATATATTAATTTTTAATTTGAAAATAAGTTTAATTGAAGTTTAAATATACATTTTGTTTTCCAGGTGTTAATAATACAAGAGCTTGTTATTGGTTTTGAAAACTCTTTGAAAACATGTGGTGTATTTAACTCTAATGGTAAGTTTTTTCGGTGCTTTTTGTTGTCCCAATTAGTTGGTTCTAGTCATGCACTAAATAAATGGTTGATCAGTGTGAGATGGTAAGTTTAGCATAGTATAAATGCACAGAATCCAGATTGTACTGTAGTGATGGAAATGAGGTACAACACATCCTACCATATCATAAAAGATCAATGTTTCCTTGATTTGTATTGCTGAGAAATTGGAGCCATTAGTACATAATATGGTTTTTCACATTCTTCCACTGAATGCTTATCACAAGGCATTATGGGAAAGGAGCTGGGAAGCTTACTGCGCCCTCTATTGGTTGTAACAAATCCTCAATTTACTTCTGATTCACTGAATCTTTGAGAAGCAAAAAGGAATATTAGTCAAGCCAATATCACTCATCCACATACGCTGTTTCGGGGTTTTGCCCCTCATCAGCGTAGAGCAGAGCGATACTGGCTTGACTGGGTGGGAGGTAATGAGTGGCTGAGAGAAGGGGAACATCTCTCCTTATGAAGAGCACCAGTTAAGGTGTGTAGGGTTTTGATTGCCTTTTAGCCCACTACTAAGCATCTGCATATCACAAGGCATTATGGGAAAGGAGCTGGGAAGCGCACTGCGCCATCTTTTGCTTCTCAAAGAATCAGTGAATCAGAAGTAAATTGAGGATTTGTTACAACCAATAGAGGGCGCAGTGAGCTTCTCAGCTCCTTTCCCATAATGCCTTGTGATATGTAGATACTTAGTAATGGGCTAAAAGGCAATCAAAACACTACACACCTTAACTGGTGCTCTCCATAAGGAGAGATGTTACCCTTCTCTCAGCAACTGAATGCTTAGTAACCCTGGGAGTGAAGATTTAGGCTATGTTCACACGGCTTAAACTGGGACGTATTTCGGCCCATATTTCGCGCCATACTGCGCTAATTAACATCAGAGCGTTACTCTCTGTGAACACAACGGACCTTATTTGCGCTGTCTAAGCATAAGGGTATGTTCACACGGCTTAATTGCGGGGCGTACAGTACGCCCCACAATTATGCCGGTGTTCGGGGAGTCGCGCTGATCAACGCATACTCCCGCGGCCCGATAGGCTGTCATTACTTTCGCGCCGTGACTAAGTGACATGTCACTTATCTCCCCGTACGTATTGTACAAGCGGGGAGAGGAGGCATAATCCATAGTTCTCTATGAGAACTCTGGATTACAGTAATGATTGGGGCGCATTTCGCCCGTATTAGACTCTCAATACGTGTTGAAATGCGTCCCAAAATAAGCCATGTGAACATAGCCTTAGGGTGAGTTCACATGGCATCTTCAAGGCATTTAGTAGTGCGTACTGTGCACATTGTCAAATGCCTGGTGTTTTAGAAGTACGCATTGGCCAGCACATGCCTCTAAAATGCTCTGTGCCGGCTCCTATTCACCATCACTTTCCATGCCATGAAAGTGCCAGAAAGAAGTGACAACAGGGGAAAACGGCAGGTATTCATTGCACACAATGAGAACTATGAATCACCGTATTTGCAGGCCGTACCTCGAGTGTAATCAGCACAATAAATGCCATGTGAACATACCCTAAGACTGTCTTTATTGACAATGGCAACCATTCAGGTGCCAGCTTTCATTTTTCCAGAGCAGTAAAAGAAATGTAAGCTGAGCTCTGATTGGTTGCTATGGGTAACATGGACAGTTTTACACTTAGGTTTCATAAATGAATGTTTTTACCTGCTATCGAGTATCCAGACATATACCAGAGTGTAGATGCCACGTCTCCATATAAGAAAATAAAGTAAACGTAGAGAAATTGGGACTAGGTTCGCTCTGTTTTCAGTAGTACCCAATTTCCTTGTGGGAAAGAAAATTGTGGTTCAACTTGCTTTTCGATTCCACAACAAAAATTTTGCAATGTAGTCACAGTTGGACTGTGTTTACTCTCCTCTCCTCTATGGATCCACCACAGACTACATTTAGATACCTCATAGCAGGTTATATAGTTAGTATGGTTGAAATAAAGGCATCTCCATCAAGTTCAACCAAGGGTGGGGAAAAATGTGGATGGAAGGAGGGGCAGAGGGAATTTTTAAGCAAACCCAGTTTAGCAAAAACGAATCTGCCCTATAAGAATATTTCATTCCTGATCCAAATATTTTGTATAAGTTTTAATATTATTTAGTAGTAAGTGGTTATCTAAGCCTTTCTTGAAACCCTCAACTGTTGTTGCTGTGACCAGCTCCTGGAGCGGCTATTCAGACGCATCGCAACCATTTTATTATTATTTTTTATTTGAAAGTGCCATTAATTCCAGGGTGCAGTACATTCAAAGGTTAATATTCAGATGTGAACTTACCCATAAAGTGTATGTACATGGTGTGGTTTTGTTACAGATGCCGATTTAATGCATTTTTTAACCATCACAAAACCACACCGTGTGATTGCACCCTTAGTACTGCCATTTCCTGTTTATTTTAAACTTCTAAATTGTGATTGCCTGTTGCTTTCATTGATTTCTTTACATGTATATGTATCTTTATCCTACTGCAGAATGTTTTGTTCTCTATTATATTTGTGTTGGATTGAAGTAGATCATGCATAAAATACCATTTGTTTTTACTCTTGCAGATAACGACGAGCGAGAACCGCCCACAACTCTTTTGTGGGTTCGTTATTTCTTAGCACAGCACTTTGATAAACTTGGTCAGTGGTCTGTGGCATTAGACTACATCAATGCTGCCATCGCTAGCACTCCAACATTGATAGAACTGTTCTACATGAAAGCTAAAATCTATAAGGTAAAGCAGCTGCTTAATGTTTGCCTGCTTTACAGTGCACTTTAGGGCTTGCAAACACAGCAGAGCAAATCACTCAAGCACTTCACTATCACTGTAATTTGTGTGGCGAAATATAATATAATTTGTGTTTTGATTTTCTTTATTTTCAAGATATGTCCTGTATGTATTAGTGGATGAAAACGTTATTATTTACATCCACAGTCTAAGGCTATGTTCACACGGCGTAATTGCGGGGCGTACAGTATTCCCCCGCAATTACGCCAGGTGTTCGGGAGTCACACGGATCAGCGCGTACACCCGCTAAGCGGGGGCGGGGGGGCACAGCCCATCGGCCCCATAGACTGTTATAGACATGTCACTTATCTCCCCGGGCGTACAATACGATTGTATTGTACACCCGGGGAGAGGAGGCATAATCCATAGTTCTCTATGAGAACTATGGATTACTGTAATTTCGGCACGCATCTCGCTCGTATTAGAGCGCAGATACGACAATACGAAATGCACGCCAAAATTTACCTGTGTGAACATAGCCTAAAAGTGTACAGAAAACTTTACAAAGCTCTAGTTCTGACAAAAAACATCAATTCATATAAGGCCGGGTTCACACATCGTTAATTTTCAAGGTATCTACCGAGGTACTAAGGAGAAAGGTATCCCAGCATATACCGCTATGTAGCTGTAGCCCTCACAAGATTAATAGCCCACAGAGGACTACATTTATTCTATGTTTGCTCTCTTTCCTGGCAGTATATGCTTTTCATGTGGGAATCAATAGCATAATCTACTTTACTCTGTAGTTTCAAACGACTAACATCCAGATTTTCATTCTTAAACACAAAAGGCAGTCCTCCCACTTGGCTGCATGAGGAGTTTATAATTGGTGTGAGTGGAGACTGTTGTCTTGATTGTATGATGGCTTTGACCTGTCCGAGCAGGACCTGCCTGATATGGTTACCTTGATGCAGTAGGCAGGCATATGCAATTTGCTCAAACTGCGCACTAAAACCCTTCATTTAATTCATGTATAAAGGATGACAATAATGCATTTTAAATGCTCCACTAGTCCAGTGTCTGTATGGTTAAAAACCTTGTGGAAAAAAATAGGGTTTTTTTTAAATTGAGGGAGTGCTCGAAATATATCCAAGAACTGTGTCTTAAACGCATACTTGTCATTTTTACAGCTTTTGATTTGTCATTGTGATATGTTAAAAGTTTTGGTTAGTAGGGGGTCAATCATTCAATCTCTAAAATAAAGCAGCACAATCCTTCAGCTGAATGCGGTGCTCCTTTATTTCTTATCGTCTCTACATTGCACTTATTGGGGAGCAGAGGGAGCAATGTTTGGACTGGATCCACCTTTTAGGGATCTATACCCTACACGCTAGCCAGAAGCAAATGAGCACAACTGTCAGTTGTGCTGTTCTGCCTCTCTGGTTTATCCATTGGTGGGTGTCACAGCACATGGACACCCACCAGTCAACACTTCTGCTATGGCAAAAGAGGAGCAGCTGTAGAAAAACTACAATTTAACCTCATTTACATTTGTATTTATAACCAAAGTGCAAATATCTACTGTTAAAAGTTAGTGTTTCCTAAACATGTGACTATTGAGCCCAGCCTGCTCACAGGGGTTTGTCTGGACTTCATAGAATTGTAGCTAGTATTGTATGTTCCAGCTGTGAGTAGTAGTTATTTTATCTGGACCAGGTTTTAGCTACTGAGTGTAAACAAGAATGTTCTTATTCACTGACAGCAAACTATCTTGTAAATGGAAATTTTTTGGAACACAAGAGAGATGGCTTAGACCTATGTTTCACACGGCAATCTAAGAAATAAGGCTTTAGGAGTAAGATACAACAAATCTAAAAAGAGGCAATGTCTTTTTTTTTTTATGAAACAAAATCAAGTTTATTTATGAAATCTGCAAAATTAACATCAGATGGTCAGTTACATAACATAAGAGTAAGAAGATGTACATCTTTAAGACATACAGGTTATCACAGAAGTGAGTCACGCTATGAGACACATTACAATTTTGTGCAGCAGTATTCATATGCAGATAACCAGTCTCCATAAAAAAAGGATTGACCACAGGCAGTTATTAATATAAATTTGGAACCATTTTGATAAACAATAAGCAACAACAATTGAAAACCTGAGGACCTGTGTGTCTGTGCAGTGTTTCCATACATAAAATGGATAGCATGTGTGGTTTAGGGGGCCATGACCCATTGAGCTGGGCTTCCTGGAACCCAGTGATTATCCCCTTTCTCAGGAAGAAAATCTGCTCAACTATAGATAGGGGAACCAGAGATAACTGGGTGGTTCGAAATGCCTTTGGGGCAATTAGTACAAGGCTAATTAAAAGCCGGTTTTGAAGACGTTCAGGGAATCTCCAAGACCGTCACCGTGGAGTCTATCCAATCCTGCCAAACTTCAGGAAACTTGTCCGGGCATCCCCTATGTAAATAGATATACTTTTTATACAAAAGGGTGGCATTTACAGATTTTACCCAATCCTGTAGTGTCGGAGTATAATTAGAGAGCCAATGTCTGGCAACCGTTTTCCTGGCTATAAACATGAGTTTAGAAAGGCAAGTATAGAGTGCCGAGGACGGATACTCCTCGGGGTCTAAAAACAAAAGACAACACTTAGGGTCGTCCGGTATAGGGCATCCCATCCTGTCATTTAGGAATTTGAGAACCTGTTGCCAATATCCCTGGACCTTGGGGCAAGCCCAAAACAAATGGAAAAACGTGCAGAGAGGCATTTCGGACACATATCGGGAACCTCTGGTTTAAATTTATGCAAACGGGCAGTGGTGTAGTATGCGCGGTATAATATATACAACTGAGTTGCCCGCTCCCCATAATTTGGAGAGACCATCTTAGGGGTCTCCAATGCTAAAGCCCACTGATCGTCCGTAAAAGGACCCACATCCCCCTCCCAGGTAGGTTTTTTTAGCCTGAAACGGAATCCCCAGCTTCCCTCTCAGCAGTAATGTATAGAAGCAAGTAATCGGGCCATGCCCAAGGGGAGATACCAACAAGGAGGGTATCGGAAATTCCTGAAGAGTTATTTGGGAAATACGTCTGCAGGGCATGCTGGAGCTGAAGATAGTGAAAGAAGGATGTGTTAGGGATATGGTATTCCGCTGCTAAATCTTGAAATGTCCTAAGGCTCGAGTCCTTATACAGCTGTGACAAATACACTATCCCCTTTCTTTGCCATACAGAGCTCTCTAAAGTAGAAAGCTCCTGTAAATTATTGTTATCCCATAGAGGTGCATACTCATCCACCCCTGTGTGGTAGTAGAGGGCTCTAACTTGTTTCCAAATCAAGAGACTCTGTTTTAGAATAGCAGGACAATGAGAGTGATGTAGGTAATGTGATGGAGCTGAGAAAAGAAGGTACAAGATATGCATAAATAGCCGATTCCAAGGTTTGATTAAAAGCTCCATAACCCTTAGAAGGTCTGTTGTCTGCCATCTAACCAAATGGGAAAGTTGGGCGGCCCAATAGTAACTGCATAAGTCAGGGAAAGATGCCCCTCCCATGTCCCAAGGATGCTGTAGGACTTGTAGAGAAAGACGAGCCCTACCATTATTCCAAATAAAGGAGATCAAAATGGAATTCAACGCCCGAAACACCGAAGTATCCAGATATACTGGGGATTGGATAAGAATATACAGTATCTTAGGAAAAAGAATCATCTTCACTAAGCTAAATCTAGCCATAAGTGAAAAAAAAATAGCCTATTCCAGCACTGAATTTTGTTACGAAGAAACACAAAGAGTGGAACTATATTCAGTTCTCGGAACTCAGACAGGGACCGAGATACAGTTATCCCCAAATAGGTGATCTGAGAGGACCACTGCAGCGGCAAAGACAGCGCTTGTCGTGAAGGGAAAAAGGAGTCTAGAGGCAACAGACGGGATTTATCCACGTTGATCTGCAAGCCGGAGTATTGCCCAAAAGTGGTAACTACAGATAGAGCTCTGTAAATATAACAAGGCATCATCGGCGTATAGGCTCAATTTCTCATGCAAAGTTCCTGCCAAGAATCCAACAACCTCTGAATCCACTCTAATGCGGGCAGCTAGAGGCTCAATGGCCAAGGCAAAAAGGAGTGGGGATAGGGGGGCACCCTTTTCTAGTGCCTCTTTTCAAAGAGAGTGTTTCAGAAATAAGCCCATTAACTCTAAGCTTGGCCACTGGCTGGTTATACAGTAATCTAACCCAGGATATAAAAGATGGACCAAACCCAGATTTATGAAGGACCATCCATAGATAATTTCATTCCACCGAATCAAAAGCTTTGTTCTAAAGATAGCAAAATCCTGGTGCCTACATTAGTGTGAGGGGCTTGTATGTTCATGAAGAGAGTACGCAGATTCATGGCTGTATGTTTCCCGGGCATAAATCCAAATCAGCATGGTCGAAAGAAAGTATGATCGAGTTAAGACGCATGGCCAAAACTTTGGCCAGTATTTTAACATCTGTCTGTAACAGGGAGATCGGCCTGTACGAAGAGCAAAGCACAAGGTCCCTACCCGGCTTAGGAATTACTACAAGTAACGCCTCTCTCATCGAGGCAGGAAGACAGAAAGCTACATTTGCCTCATTAAATAACCTGAGCAATAGGGAGCCACAAAATTCCAGGTACTGTTTAAAAAATTCAATGGGCAACCCATCTGTGCCTGGAGATTTAGCATTCTTAAAAGATGCGATTGCGGTCTGAATCTCCTCAGATGAAATAGGAGCTTCCAACATGTCTCGCTGCTCCCCATTAAGACAGGGCAGAACTACGCCTCCCAAATACTCTGAAATCTCCATCTCCGTGACTGCGGTGTGAGAACTATATAAATCTGCATAAAAGGTACGAAAAGCCTCTGCTACAAGAACAGGGTTCGTTATATTTACCCCGTCAGCCTGCACCAGAGTCGTAGTCACTGGGGGTTCGTAGTCCCACAGCGCTCTCCTACTTTAAAAAAAGATTGCCTAGTGAAGAACGAATGATGGGTCTCTTGATCCCGCAGCAGTCGCGTATTCAATTTTTGTTTTACAAGCCTACTGGACCTATTCTCTTCGGTTGGATTCATTATGAACGTCATTTCCGCCTCCGCCACCTCCAATGCCAGAGTCAACCCCGGACGCATATGACCTTTTGAGGTCGGCTACAGCAGTGGAGAGTTCCCCCCTGACATATGCCTTAAATGCGTCCCAAACTGCTAGAAGAGAGGAATTCCGCTCATTAATGGTCAGGAAGCTGGACCACCTGGCAGTAAAATAGACAAAAGGCGGAAGGAGCGCAAACCAATATGGATTAAATTGCCAGGCCTGAGATCGCACAAGGTCCGACCAAGCCAAGCGAATTATGAGGGGAGAGTGGTCTGAGACTGAACGCGACAGATAATCACACGCTGTAATAAAGGGTAAAAATTGTCTATTGACCAGGGCCAAATCTATTCTGGACAGTGCATTATATCCTGGCAAAAAACAGGAATATTGAACAGCTAGTGGATGAAAACAGTGCCAGGCCTCAACCAGCCCCACCCCATCCATAACCAGTTGTAGGAGAGGAGAGTCCCCTTGTCCCGCGGTCCCCCCTGGATTGAATCGGTTCTGGTTTGTGTCCAAGGTGATATTAAAATCTCCCAGCCACAAAACAGGAACATTGGGCCACTTCAGGATAAACGCTACCGCTAAATGAATAATCTCTAGCTGAAAAGGAGGAGGGATGTACGTGCTAATCAGGATCAATGGCTTATTCTCTATATGACAATATATAAATATATATCTCCCGTGCTTGTCAATATCAATAGTGTTCAGGTAAAACAGCACATTCCTACGGATTAATATCGATACTCCCATCGCATGCGTAGAACATTCTGAGTGGTAGATCCACCCCACCCATGGTTTGTGAAGCGTACAAGTTCTAGGACTAATCAAATGTGTCTCCTGAAGACATATAATGTCTGCCCTATATGATTTAATAAGCCTCAACACCAGGTTCCGTTTGATCGAGTCATTCAACCCCTCACATTCCAAGAAAGCGCTGTTAAAGACGCCATAATAAGAGTAAGAACAGTAATTTCAGGATTGGCAAAAGTAATCCCCAGGCACCTTCTGGGTCCACCCAACCACACCTACGGTCTACATCTGCACACGCACAATGTCGAGAAAACACACGTCCCATCCCCCCAGCCCGCATCCAGATCCCAATTCCCGGATGCATACCCCAAACTAGAACCGTTTTTAACCTAAACAAAGGCATGAATATGCCACAACCAGTAACAGGTAGTTATCGGCGTTGGTCGTGCAGCGCTCAAACGCCAGAATATTTTTGCGAAGTATTGGGAGAGATATCACAAAGAATATACCCCCATGCTCCAACATGCCTCACACTCGGATCACGGCCACAAAATAAAGAGAGAGAAAAGAGAGGGGGACGAAGTGCAGAGCAAGGAACAGTAGAATTGGGAGGAGAAAAGAAAAAAAAAGGTGGGGGGGAGAAAAGGAGGGGAGAAAATGGGAAGAAAGGAGGAGGTGAGAAGTACATTCCCCACTTTTACATCAATACTTATAAAAGCACCTCGCTAACTGTAAACATGGCACATATTAGCAACATTAGCCGGCGTAGTATCCCAAACCTTACAGAAGGTACCCAACACTGTTATGTAGTCATAAATGTGCTCAGTAAAGATCTCACAAGTGATCAAAAAGAGAAGTAAAAGCTCTATCATGAAGTCCCATCAAATTAGCAAAGGATATCTCTGATGAAGAGACGGGTTTCATGACGCTCAGTTAGGACCACGCATATTAATCTCTGGTTGCTTGTCCAACCAGTCTTGGGCCTCCACTGGATTGTCAAAGAAGTGGGTCCTGTCCCCCACTTGTACACGGAGTCTTGCCAGGTACAGCATGGCATATTTCAGTCCCTGCTCACGTAGTTTAGCTTTGGCTGAGATGAACTGCGCTCTTTTCCACTGAATCTCCAGAGAAAAGTCCGGATAGACATGGATCTGTACGTTCTCGTACGGGATCGGGCCTTTTTCGCGCAGGAGACGCAATAGAGCGTCACGTTCCCGATCGTTTAGGAACTTTGCAATAAAAGTTCTCGGCGGGGCACCTGGTGGAGGTGGTTTTGGCAAAATACGATGGGCACGTTCAACTGCAAACATGACTGAAAAACTGTCTCTGCCAAAGGTGGTAATTAGAAGAGATTCGAGAAATTCTCTGGACGGGAGCCCTCTGCCCCCTCAGGAAGTCCAATAAACCTCAGATTACATCTCCTGTGGCAATTCTCCTGGTCATCAACTTGTTGGCGAAGCTTGCGAACTTGGGCCGTGACATCAGAGACTTTAGTATCCAGCGGGGTATCTCTGTCCTCTAGATCACTCACTCTTTGTTCCACTTCTGTAACTCGTTCCCGCAGAACCTGCGCATCTTGACGAAGTAGTGAAATATCAACTTTGATTTCGTCGATTCTTGTAGAGAGTGTAGTTTGGCAAGTATGGATAGCCTCCAGCACTTTTTGAGTATCCAAGTTAGGGGTGTCATGTGAAGTGGCTGGTTGCTCTTTAGCAGGGAGAGATGAAGGGGAGGAAACACGGTTGCTAGATTCAGGAGGCCCCGTTCTGCGGAAGGCAGCCAGCTTGTCAACAGCCTCGGGTTGCTTCTTAGGCGCCATTATTGAGACAGACGGCCCAAAATCGGTGAAACAGTCTCTCCTTCAAACAGCGCTGCATGATCCGCACCACAACTTAATTACATTGGTAACATCCAGAAAATTGGTACATGTTGCAGTAGCCAAATATGGTGGAGGGCTACATGTATCTCATATAGATCAGTCTCGCTGGTAACCACACGAGGAATAATGAGGAAAAGACCATAAGAACAAAGGGCATCCGCCAAGGTAGCAGTGTAGTGATGGGGGAGAGGGGTTACAATATCAACATCGGTCAAGCCCTGTCGGGCGTCTAGCTGGCCACTAGGTGGAGACAGAGACCATGCATAGGAAGTCTGTGCAATAGTATATAGTGATGAGGCTCAATTGCCAGGTCAGCTAGCCAGTATAAGGCTGGTATTATATACTATAGTTCTGGTGCTGATGTCACCCAGAGATAGCACCAGGCAGAGAATGACAGGGTCTCACAGTACTGTGGACAACAGATCAGGAGGGCCTAAGCAGGAGGGCGCAAGATGGCGGCGCCACGTATACCGCAGGAAGATGGCGGCGCCACGTGTACCGCAGGAAGATGGCGGTGCCACGTGTACCGCAGGAAGATGGCGGCGCCACGTGTACCGCAGGAAGATGGCGGTGCCACGTGTACCGCAGGAAGATGGCGGCCCTGCACGTCTCCTGACCCAGGGCGAGTCACGGAGTGCGCCCCACACAGCCGCTGCACTACAGTTCACACAGGGGCTTTCCACAACAGAGGCCCAAGCCAGCGCACATTTATTAAAGGTCTCAACGCCCCGTACCTTCCCGCCACAAACAGGTGCGCCGTCCCGGGTTGTGATCTTTGTCCGCCGCAGTGTCGGCTGGAAGCCCTCAGGTCTCACGAGCCGCGACTGAGGCAGGTAGCTGCCGGAATGGCAGGGGCCGCGGGTCCAGCTCCTTACACCCAGCGCCGAAAGCACGCTGGAGAAGACACACGCTGCAGCCAGGTCTTCACGCGCCGCTCCAAACGCTCACCTCCGGCAGCAGGTCACAGTCACCAGCTCCCGCCGCAGCTGTTGAGCAAGAGGCGGCCACGGGTGTTAGGTCCGCACCGGAGCGTAGGAGCACCAAGTAGCTTGCTCCAGGCATGGCAGGATCCGCGCACACAGCTCCCGACGGTCACCGCTGCAGGTCGCAGCCTCCGGTCTCGGCTGTAGACAGGCAAAAGGGCACCCACAGGCTCAGGACCCACTCCGGACCACAGGCAGGTAGAGTCTCCTCTCGCAGTGGGAGATATATAGCAGGATATTTGGCAGTATTATCGGGTCTATTTGCAGGCCCCGCCCCGGCAATGTCTTTTTAATAAATTTGTTGCATGTGTGGATGTCTGTGCACTAGGAACAGAAATCTATGCCGGCTATTTGCAAGGGTAGATTTTTGCTATAATTTACACCACTAAATTGTAGTAAATCTGTCACAATCCCTCCCTCTAAGCTCCACCCAATTTTCAAAAGAAGCAAAAATTATTGCACAGAAATTACGGTAGCAGCTTTTGTACAATGTAAAATAAATCCTGCCCACAGTGGAAATAAAAAAGTTTTGTAACTTTTCTCTGTTCAACAATAAGTATTCTTTTAATTAAACCACTTTTAAATAGCTTAAAATCAGTGTCTTATTGTTTAGTTTAATGTGAATTTTATTTATGAAATAATTTTTTGTAATTCTGCATACTCTGATGTGCAAATTCATTGCAAGGGAACACTTGGGAAATATTCACCATCATCTGTCTTTAATATTACCAGCATATAGGAAACCATAAGGAAGCTGCAAAGTGGATGGATGAAGCACAGTCTTTGGACACAGCTGATAGATTCATCAATTCCAAATGTGCAAAATACATGCTTCGAGCAAATATGATAAAAGAAGCAGAGGAAATGTGCTCCAAGTTCACAAGGGTACATACTGACCACACAATAAAAAAGTTATTAGTGTGATATGTGGACATGTGGTATGTGCTTTAGTCCTTTATGTGCAAAACAAGTAGCTGGTTTGTTAAAGGAGTATTCCCATCTCATTGATTTAAACATGTAGGGAAAGGTAAATATAGATGACCAATGACATTATTGTTCTAATTTTGCTTCATTTCATAGTTAGAGTAGTTCTTATCTCCTGCTTGTTTACATAAGCTTCTCTAGTTACTGACCACCTCCCTCTGCTTTATCAGTGGCCAGACTGGTGAGGTCACTCCCTGCTGTGTTTTATCAGCAGGATGGGGAGCTTACTTCACAGTGGCTGATCATATCTTTCTACTGAGAGTTACTAGGAGAAGCCTTGTACCATCCTGTCAGGTCTGCAGAGCACATTCATGTGTAATTACATCAAACAATTAGTTCACACTTATAGCCAGACATCCTGCTTGGACATTGTCATCATTTTTTTTACAACCCATCCATCATTAATGTCCGTGAAAGCGGCTCGGCTACGGATAGCAGCTAGCAGAGTTGAAATGTTAGTCACTACTTTAGGCTTGCCTACAGCCTGCACAGGAAATATAAGCCTGAAGAGTGAAAATAGCTTTAATGCAGAACCTGCTGTTTCACATGCTTCTTTCAGGAAGGGACACCGGCCATGGAAAATCTAAATGAGATGCAATGTATGTGGTTCCAGACCGAATGTGCAACTGCTTACCAGTGCCTAGGGAAGTATGGGGAAGCATTAAAGAAATGCCATGAAATTGAAAGGGTAAGTTTCAAAATGTGCTGCAAATTTAAGTTTGCTACTTTTGTAAAATAATTTTAATCCAAAGTTTACAGAACCTTCTAGGTGCCACATACTCAAATATTCTCAAAATGTATTATTAGATTACACAAGCTCTAGAGGGCTTGAAATAAAATGCGAATATAAATATGCTAGTATACAGCTGAGTTCACACGGTTTTCTCCTTGCATTTAATATGCGCTCAGTCTGAACTCATCCTAACTTTGTTCTTTAATTAGAGTATAATTGGTTATTTCTGCTCAGTCTTCTGCTTTTAGTCTAGGACTTCAACAAAAGTTTAGACGGTTACTTACTTTGTCAGTTTTCATCCAGTCTGATCGCCATTTAGGATTTGTAATGAAATGTTTTCAGATCATTAAGGGAATAAAAGGTGTCAAATTATCTAAACCTCTACCACATTCATTTGCCTTGACCTACATTGAAAATGATCGACGTTTGACCTTTTTTTAAAAAAAAGAAATATATTTTTTTAACTGTTTTACATAGTTATGGGTGGAAACAAATTTGATGATTGGAATTTCCAAATTTGATATTAAATTGAGCCGGTTTTACTTTACATTGACTTTGGTATAGCCAGCACTGGGGATTAGAATGAATCTAGGTTAAAAGTATTATTTCATTGTTTTTTGTCACATTGTTGAATCTCTTTTAGCATTTTTTTGAAATCACTGATGACCAATTTGATTTCCACACATATTGTATGAGGAAAATGACATTGCGAGCCTATGTTGATCTTCTTCGACTGGAAGATGTATTGCGACAGCATGCGTTTTATTTCAAAGCAGCACGGACTGCCATAGGAATCTACCTGAAGCTGCATGAAAGCCCCTTAATGAATGAGAGCAAAGAGCAGGAAGTCAACTCTGGTACGTGCAGTGACATTATAGGCTGCGTGTACACGGCAATGGACAAATACTGGTCGGGAAATCTCGACCGGTATTTGATCCGTTTCTGTCACCCAGAGGGATGGCTTTTCTATGCAGTTTGCGGATTCAGGCCATCCCCCTTCGCACCTACATGTTCATGTTCCGCCCAAAAACCGGGCAGAAGAATGAACATATTCTATGTTTTTCAGACCACAGGCAGTCTAAAAAACTGTGCGGCGGAAAACCCGTGCCGTAGAGACTGCTGCATGGATTTTTCATTAAGGTCCATGTTAAAAGTTGACACCCGGTTTATAGACGGCTTTGAGAACCGAAAACCCTCTGTAAAAATGGGATATTTAATAAGAAGCCATAAAAGAGAAAATCATTAACTCATCACTGGCCAAGTCAGGATGGGAAATGCTTCCGGCCCTTGCCATGTAACCACTTAGTTGTGTGATCATCTAAACCATTAGACTAGAAGGGTTAAAAAACAAAACTCAAAAACGCAATGGTTTTTGGCCTTTGTTTTTGGTACATAGTACATTATGTGGTACAATAATGGTAGCATTGAAATTAAACAACTTCCTTCAAAAGACAAGCATTTATTCAGCTATGTGTACAAAAAATAAAAAAATTACTGCATCAGCAATGGGTTAGAATTCCCTCTGTGCAAAAAAGAAAATACTTTCAAATGTACTACTTCCTGAAGTATTGTAACATTCGATTCCACAATTTCTTCTGCAGTAAATACTAGATGACCACTGCTCATGGCTGTCGCCCTATAAGAGTTGTCGCCCAGCTTACCACTGGCACCGAACAGTAATTTACATAGTTGAGTCACATTATTATGATCACCAGCTAATACCCAGAGTAAACATCTTGTGCAGCACTGACGACAGCTAAAGGGGCTGGAAGTGACTTAATAAGGTCCTGGTAGCTGGTCACAGGTATCTGGAGCCATGCTGACTATAATGCGTCCCAGAGCTGCTGGAGGGTGAGTGGAGTAGGATTCTTAGAGGAAACACAATTAATTAATTAAGGTGGTCCCACAGATTCTCAGGTTCAAGTCTGGAGAATTACTGGGCAGGGTAGTACTTGGAAGTCTTAGTCACACTCTTCCTACCAATGTAGCACATTTTTACATGCGTGACATGGCGCATTGTCTTGGTGGAAGATGCCATCCATCCCAGGGAAGACAGTCATAATCCATTGGTCCACGTGACCTGTGAGGATGGTTTCATATCCAAAATTGGTTGAAGTGCTTTTCACATGAATAAGGGAACCCAAAGAATCCCATTAAAACATTCGACAAACTATAACACTGGCACCAGCTTGTGTTCTTCCAATAATGGTTGCAGGGTGTTGGGCTCTGTTGTTTCTTGCCTGACATGGCAACAATGATTTGTCCAATGAAGCAGAAGATGTGACACAACGGAGAAGGCAGCCCTTAGCTAATCAGTGAAGGTCCAGTTTCAATACTTCCATGACAATTGATGCTTTTCTGCTGATGCCATTTCCATAGCAGAGGTGCAGTGATCATTCGTTTGCCTCAAAGTCGCATATGCATTAAGATTGCTAGACTGTTTCAGACATACGTCTGGTCACTATAGCTTGTTGGTCGGCCCTTGCTCTCCTTCGTACCCGACGTTCACCTCTCACATTCGTGGCACATGGTGCTCTACAACGCCACACTGCGGATGTGCAAAGCTGCCATTTCTTCTCTTACGATGCACTTTCACCTCAGCAGCAGTGAACAGTTCATATACTGCACAGTTTCAGAAATGGTGGCACCTTTGACTGAAAACCAATAACCATCCTTTTTTGAAATAAGGGATATACGTGCAGACAGCCTGTTGCACACCTTACATACCCACCGAGCCAGCTCTCAAAATGTGACTTTCTTCATGAGCATACACACTGCCAATGTGGAAAGTAGGAGATGGTCACAATAATGTAACTGTGATTTTTATAACGTAAAAATCTATATACAAAACCAGTGTATTAACATAATAGAGTAAAATAATAGTGTACGCATATCAATAAAAGCCTGACTATGAAGTGATCTGTGACATAATGTAATTTTTAAGTTGTAAATCTGCGCTGATTCATTTCGTGGGTCATCTTTTTAGTAGTTGGAGCTGATTCGTCTGGTTCAGAGCTCAAGGTCCCCTCCAAATAACATGCTGGCTACCTTCAGTCACCACTAGGAGCTTACTTTTTGGATGTTGAGTTCGGTATCTGTATTTGATTTAAGCTCTCAGGCTCACTCTATTGGCAGCTGCTATGCAGGGATTTTGGAAAAAATGAGTTCTGACTGGTATGAAGTTAGAACTGTCTTAGAAATGTCATTAGAACAGAATCTACTTTGATTAAAGTCTCCCTTAGATACTTATGTTATATCGGACTATTTTTGGAATATGTTCTGGGGTTTTAAACACAGAAACCCAAAATAAATTGGCTGTTTTGTGTTTAGAAAATCTCTCTGCAAAAGAACTTAAAAAAGTCTTAAGCAAACAAAGGCGAGCACAGAAGAAAGCCAAACTGGAAGAGGAGAGAAAGCATGCCGAGAGGGAACGGCAGCAGAAAAATCAAAAGAAGAAGAGGGATGAAGAGGAAGAAGAGACCAGTACCAAAAAGAGAGCTAGTTCCGAAAACGGGAAAAGGGGTAGGTCATTTTTGGATTGTGATATTTTTTAGTGGTACCACGGAAATGATGGGTTTTAATATGTGTTTTCCAAAATAGTTTGGAGTCTATATGCCCATACATTTTAACCATTAACTCCCTAAGGATGCAGCCATTTTTTGTATTTTTTTTTTTTTTCCCCACACTCCGAGAGCTATGGCTTTTTTTTATTTTTCCGTCTACATAGACATATGGGGGCTTGTTTTTAGCAAGAGAAGATGTCATTTCTATTGGTACCATTGACTGTCCCATAAAATGTACTGGGAAACCCCCCAAAATTCTCACACATGATAAAAAAAAAACCCTGCAGTTGCGCCATTTTTGTGTATGTTTAGTTTTTGTCCCGTTTATGGTTCGGTATAAATGATTCAATAAAAATGATATACTATCTGTATTTTGCAGGTCAATATGATTCTGGCTATATCAAATTTATATAGTTTTCATTTTGTTTTACTATTTTTTTTTAATTTTTGTATGAGAAAAGTTTTTTTAAACTATTATTATTTTTATAATTAATTTTTTATTTTTTTTAAACTTTATTATTTTTTTTTTTCTAATTAAGTACCCCTGGGGGAGTTGAACACGCAAACTCTATCGTTTACTGCAGTACTGATGTACTTATTGTAAAGGCGTTTCACTCCTGTTATATCTTGCCGATGGCAGAGTATAATAAGATAGTGATAATTTTGGCCATGGAAGCTTCCAGCTGCCATGGCATTTGAACGGCGCATGATTTGCTGGGGCGCGATCAAGGCCGCAGTTGACCTGGCTCCGTTGTCTAATTATTCAATGTTGTATTAATGCTTACCCCGGTCTAAAATTTGGTTTAAAGACTGGGGTCTGAGTTTTTTCCCATCCCCCCGTAGTGCTGGGCTGGCAATAAATAAAATTTGGCACCCACTGTGTATGGAGTGAACACACTCCATACCTCCTTAATTCCTCCATGACAGGTATGTATGTTGTGGAGCGTTAAAGGGTTAAATGAAGTGTCACTCACATTTTTAGCATAAGACCTTCATTTAGGCTACTAGCATTCTGACTCCTTCCATAATGAGCTGATCTTTGTCTTTATCGATAACTAAAATGTCCTATTTTAACCATGTTTCCTGATTCTGTAAGAGGTATCTGTCTGGATACCTTGAAAAAGGTATTCCAACATATACCGCAGTGGAGCCATAATAATCTTTAGAGCAGACATAGCCTCTTTGGACTATGTTTGCTTTACTTTGCCTTAACCTATTTGGCCGCACATAATGTGTTTATGAAGAGGAAACTGAGCAAATTTAGTCTGAAAGAGATTATACTTGCCATATTGTTTTATACAGCTCTCCTCTATACTTGCCATATTGATTCTTTCAGATAACAGAAAAATCCCGGGGCGTGAACACTGAGGAATCCTCAGGCCATTAATGAAAGAAACCATATAGGGGAAGAAGGTAAAAACTTAACTTTTAATAAATCATATAAAAACACAAAAAGAGCCCCCTTAAATAACAACAAATTTTGGAGAAGGCTCACCAATGGGAAAGATTAAACTTGATCCCTACAAGACCCTCAAAGGGCGGAGCTATTAAGCCCTAGCCTACCAACGTGACGGGAGTATGCCCCAATAAGGGCGGCCCCGGAGGAGCCTACCCTGCAACACAACCATGAATAACCTATTGGTCCCTTTCCCAACATGTTTTCGATTCCCCAAAATCGCATCAGGGGATATAAAGATAGGGGAGCCCAAAAAAAAAGGGGGGTAAAGAGGGCTATATTCAATTATTACATAAACCCTTTAACAAAACTGGCATATGTAAAAAAAAAAGGGGCTAAAGGTGGTTTTAGTCTTCAGCCCAAAATGCCACAAAGAAAACGCCTCTACCCCTGGATTTTTTTTACTCAGGGTTTACCCAGGTGGCGCAGTCAATGCATGAAAAGTAGAATGAGCAAAGCTAAGGGGCCGGGTACGGGCTCTAAACATAGAAATGAAAGTCCAATGTAAGGAAGAAATAAATACAGGTACACTAAACCAAACCAAAACCACATGGGACCCAAAGTGTACTACCCCCAAAAACAAGGTGCGGAAAAACGCGTCCCTCCCCCTGTAGGGGTTTTCCCCGGCAGGGGCCCGGGTTTCTGTGAGACCTATGAGAGCAGGGTCAGAACCCTTTAAGAAGCGTGCGTGGTGGCGCCTACAAAAACTCAGAGCGGGGCGCCCGTGAAGCAGTGCTAGGGCTGGATGCGTCCCAAACAACGGCGCAGACACTAACCCCCTATTGAGGTGTCGAAAGACTATGGCTGGGGCAATGCGTGCACTCAGCCATTCACTTAAATGGTACGGTATTTTGGCTGGAGAGATGAGGTAAAGACTCACAAAGTAAGGTAACCAGAAAAAATGAAAATTAGGAAAATCAATTATGTGTGAAAAAGTAAAAAATATGGAAAACATATGTATATCAGTGATGATTAGAGGAGAAGTCATTGCACGTATTTTAGATTTCTTCATAGGAAACAACTGAAGTCAAGGTGTTCATTCAGTCCTAAAAGGGGTCATTGTGTTGAGGGTAAAAATCCAAAAGCTCTCTCTCTGCAAGAGCAGCTGGTCCACATTACCGCGTCTGGCAGAGAGGAATACGCGAGTGAGTGCGTCCAACTCCAGTAAGCCAGAAGCCAGTAAACACACCCCTGAATTCAAAGTGAAACCAAGAAAACAGAACGAATCAATGTAGTGAAACAACCCCTTTAACTTCTTGCAAGGTTTCCCACTGGATACCTGTGACTGGAATATAACCATTTTGCTGATACATCATGGACAATCAATAACTTTTATTTTGAGTTTTCCTCTTCCTGAAAAGTAGAAGATCGGGGCTGCACTGTGGTGGTGGGCTGCAATATGCAGTGACGGAAAGCCATTTTTGAAGTCCCATTTTTGAAGTTTCTTTTGGTGAGAAGACACATAGAAAAAGAACACTTTCTGAGATGTCAGTGCCAATAAGTTTATGGTTTACAATATGATTAAAAATTTGGCATGCTTCTTACTTTCAGTAGGCCATGCCAATAGGTGAGCTACAATTAGATCCTGTCCTTGGCCATGGAAAAATTATGTCATTATAATTTTTGTAAAGCCATTATTGGTCCTAGTAAACAGTCACAAAATATTTCTAATCATGCTGGATCATAGGGCAGAAACTCAGAAAATACATGGGTTGTTAGGAAGATAGGACAACTATGCATTGAGAAAAGTGTTGTTCAACAATTTAATGAGTATTCTTGCCTTTTAAAACAGGCTGAAAACCCGCTGGAAGAAGCTATCAAGTTCCTTACCCCGTTGAAAACCCTTGTTTCTAACAATATACAAACACATTTATTGGCATTCGAGATCTATTTTAAAAAAGGTAAAGAATGATCAGGAATATCATATATATTTATACAATTGGTATAATGGTATGGTTGATAAAGCGATAAGAGCTTTTATAATTCAGTGTATTACTATAATAAAGGGGTGTTCTCACCATGCTGTTTCACAGACCTGCTCTTCACAGCAAGCTTTAGGCATTCACTTCCCGTTCAGGATGTGAGTGGTCCTACAGCATTGACTGACATTTCAACTTTGTTATTCCTAGCTGATGCTGTTAGAGGTACATTGGTAATGGAAGGGTTTAAACAGCAGGAGAGAAAGCTAAAGAGCTCTTAAAGTCAATCAGAAACATAAACAAGCTCCTGTGGTGCCTAGGCGACGCAGCACATAGTGACATCACCATCTTTGCCAGGGCTTCTAGGGCAGAGCGAGGCATATATCCTTAGCGACAATAGAATGCACCCATATGTCCACTTTTGTGATAGAGCAATGCAAAGTAGCAAGTATTTGTGAAGTGTAAAGAAAATGACACATGCTTTTCCAAATTTTTGCAAATTGAGAAACAAGTGTGGCGTGCATATGTGTGTTGTCTCCTGTACTCGGATACCCCTAAATAAAATTCTGTGTAAGCCAGGGGTGTCAAACTCATTTTCCCCAGGGGCCACATTGGCATCACGGTGTACCTTAAAGGGCCGACGTAATTTTAGAACTGTATAAATTGATCTTCTCCTTAACAGTTAAAGAGAACCTGTCACCTAGTTTATGCCCCCCTTGCTGAGGGGGGAAATCCAAATAGTAACAATGCTCCAATCCAAGGAAATGCACAAAAACCAATAAACTGTACGTGGCCACAGT
Organism: Phyllomedusa bahiana; assembly: GCA_025379985.1. Taxonomy (NCBI): domain Eukaryota; kingdom Metazoa; phylum Chordata; class Amphibia; order Anura; family Hylidae; genus Phyllomedusa; species Phyllomedusa bahiana. Next base: position 50,445 of record JAODAL010017536.1, read on the forward strand.
CTCCTTCTAATCGCGATGTTTCAAGTACAGTAGAAAAAATTGTGCGTAACAAATACAGACACAATATCAACAGAATAAGTGAAAAAAAGGTCACTCTTACCCAGCTTCAGGAGTAAGTGGTCTTACAAGAATATACAGGAAGATGAATCTTTCCCTAGAGAACGCTATGATACCTATCTTATCCTAAAGCTTATAACATAGAGCATCTGCCTCAATAAGGGCAATTCCTCAAGGAACCTACCACTGGCTAGATTATCCCCTGTATTGGGGATATCTTGAAGCTCGATATATTGAAACAGCCAGACTCCAGAACATAAGGGGTTCAGGATGACACCAGAGACTGAGTCCCACTGATGAGAATAGTGGGAGGGGACAACTTTACACATTGTGGGTATTATAGGTGATAATCTAGACGTTATAGGCTTTAGGATAAGATAGGTATCATATAGTCTTCTAGAGAAAGATCCATCCTCCTGTATATCCTTTGAAGACCACCTACTCCTGAAGCTGGGGAAGAACGACCCCTTTTTTCACTTATTTTGTTGATATAATGCTCTGTATTTATGTGCATCTTATTTCTACTGTACTTGAAATATTGCGATTAGACTGAGACTGTGGTTGTGCCTAATGCTATGCACAGTTTATTGTTTTTTGTGCACCTCCTTGGAATGGAGCTTTGTTACTATTTGGATCTTTCAATGTGCATATTTGTGTACATTTACAGTCATGGCCAAAAGTTTTGAGAATGACACAAATATTATATTTTCACATGATCTGTTGCCCTCTGGTTTTTTATGTGCGTTTGTCAGATGTTTTTATCACATACAGAAATACAAGTGCAATCATATTATGATTAACAAAAGCTTTTATTGACAGTTTGTTTTGCCAACTCTTTTTGTGGGTCCGATACGGCTTTAAAGAAGGCAACATCCAATGCTTTATTTACTTTATTATATGAGTAATTCAATGATTACATAACTACAAGAAGATAGTGTGATATTGTATATACTTTTAGATAATATAGATTATAAAGGCAAGGCATGCATAATATTGGTTACAAAGGCAAAGCACGCATAATAAGGATTACAAATACTTACATCACACCTATATATGGGTCGAAGCTTCATCAGGAATCTTTTTTTTTTTTTTTTTTTTTCAAACTCCTTTTTATTGATTTTTCACAATTACTTTTGCATCAACAATATCATTAAAATGCATATAACGTACATCTTGTCATACAAAACATGTAAAACAGGTATCGAATCATTACATAATCATTACACAAAAGGAACCATGTGTCATAAGATTTTCCAACACACTAGCGCCCTAGCCTCTATTTATTCTTGTCAAGCCGAAGTCAAAAATTCAAGTTGGGTAGTAGATGTGAACGATCACCTTTGAGAGTGCTTCCTCCTGATCTACCACCCTCATCTCCGAGATCTAGCTTCCGTAGTCGTCTGTACTTCAGGATTAAGAACTAGGGTTTAAATCAATGAGTAACCGGGCAGCGTCACATCAACCCCACTCCCTACCACGGCATATGGCACTGTGAGTGTCTTGCGCTTCGGACTCCCTTATTAAGTCATACTAATCTTGTTCAACATGGAAGAGAACTAAAGAACAAAAGCTATAATCTTCAACCTAACATTCCGTGCACAGAGTAGAAAGGAGGGCTGGCTCCTGGACCTGGATGTTTGTAGTTTTAACTATCTTGTTTCCTGGTTTCTGTTGTGTTTAATGATAACTGTGAAGGGGAAAAATTTTTGGAAGAGAGGTCTGAGGTCAGGCATGTCAAAGTCTTTTTCTTCCCTAACCCCTGTTGGATTAGCGGTGGGAGCTCGACGGATGGTCATGGGGAAGCTCAAGTCTACCAAGCGTTCCCGCTAGTGCCTCCGTCAGATACCATTTGGAGTATCTGAAAGGGTACACGTTCTGGGAAATTTCCGTATCCGACATGAATCCCACCATGAATTGTCGCCACTGTGTTAAGAAACTTTTCGGTCTTAGAGTCCTTCCAGTGTACTGCAATCACCCTTTCTGCGCCCACGTACTTCTTGACGTGGTTAATCACCATGTCCAGAGGGGCCACATCAGTATCCAGCCATTTCTCCAGAATGCATCTCTTGGCTCCCAACAGAAGCGTGTGCACAAAGTGGGCGCTGGTACCTAGTGGAGGCAGGTCATGAAACAGCACCACTTCTGGTTGGAGTTCTAATCTAACATTCCCTTTTTCCTTAAGTAGCGCTAGCAGTTGTCTCCAGAAATTCTGGATCGCTGCACAGTGCCACATCCCATGAATCATATCTGTTTTTAAGATTGCGCATTTGGGGCATGCTGTCAGTCTGTCAGGGGCCCGTGGGTGGGCTGGGATATTAAACCCATATATTGCCTTATGTACGAAACGAAACTGAGTCTCCCTCCACTTTTCACTAGGTATCATTTTGTTTACTATGTTCCAACCACTTAGCACTATGTCATTCATTTCTGGTTTGTTAAATACCTCTCCCCAATACTTAAATATTGTGTTTGCTGCGCACTGAATGGCTGGTTCTCGTAGGGCTTTATATAGGGAGGATAGTGAATGTCGAGGGGCAGAATCAAAGACAAAGCTGTCCAGTGTTGAGTCTTTCAGAGTGCCTTGGAGGTGTAGCACCCTAGAACATAGAAAACCTGCAACCTGCCCATATGATAGAAAGTGCGAGGCCGGGATGTTATAGAGACTCCTGAGTTCCTGGAAGGTCAAAAGTCTTCCTGACGTTAGCTCGCATAAGCGAGGGATCTCCAAGAGTCACTTCTCCCTCCAGGTCGCAAGTTGGCTATTTGTCATTCCTTGCGGAAATTCGGGGTGACCATGTAAAGGCATAAATTTACTAATGGACCATGGGATTTTCCATAGCTTCCTGACTAATTTCCATGTCGCTATAGTATCCCTAAACAGTAAGTTTCCCCTGATTTGAGTCGGTACATGCGGAAATTTGGTATGCAGCAATGCTGCCAGTGACCAAGGTTTTGCGCTCGATGCCTCCAGCGCAGTGTTTGAATAGAACTAGGTACCGCGAATCCAGTCCAAACAATGCCGCTTCAGACAGGCCAAATTGTATGAACGAACGTCTGGGAAGTTGAATCCCCCTGGGCTTTCGGGAGCATAAGCTTGTGTAAAGCAATTCTGGGCCGCTTCGAGGACCAAATAAATTTTATAAAGGCCGAGTTTAGTTTATTCACGTCCTTATGTTTGAGTAATAGTGGGATTGTTTGCAGATGGTACAGTAGCTTTGGGAAGCCCATCATCTTTACCAAATGGCATCTTGCAAGGAGTGACAGTGGCAGACGAGACCATCTATCCAGTTCCTTTGTTATTTTTTGTATTTGAGGTGGAAAATTTAGGTGGTAAATAGAGTCAGGCATGCGGCCTATTTTTATCCCTAGGTACGTGATGTGATCCTTAGCTAGTGGTACGGACGTTTCAGGTTGACCCCCCTTCGGTGTTTTCCTCCCCCCTGCTATATCTAACAACTCTGATTTTGACTCGTTTATCCTAAAGCCGGAGCACCGCGCAAAATTACGGAGATGTTGAAGCAGATTCCCCATGTCTCTGTCGGGGTTCGCCATGTAAAGTATAACGTCGTCAGCGAACATGGAGAGTTTTGTCTCCTGTCCGCCCACTAAAATGCCCTCATATATATGGTTATAAAGTAAGAATTGAGCAAAAGGCTCTACTGCCAGGTTGAAGAGCAGCGGCGAGAGCGGGCATCCCTGCCTAGTACCTCGCTGAAGGTCGAAACTTTGGGACAGGAAGCCTGGGATGCAGACTCTAGCCTGGGGCCTAGTATAAAGGGATGATAGGAAGGTTCTGAATGGGCCGTGCAGTTTTATTCTATTCAATACTAGATTCAGCCATCCCCAGTCCACGGAGTCGAAGGCCTTCTCCGTATCGACTGCAAACAGGGCGGCCCCCGAATATTTTTGTTTGTCCTCGTGGACCGATTGTACGGTTAGCAAAACTTTTCGAATGTTGGCCACCGCCGACCTCCCCTTTACAAAACCGACTTGTTGTGGGCCTACAATTTTAGGGATCACCCCCGCTAGCCTGTCTGCCAAGACCTTGGCCAACAGTTTTAGGTCCACATTTATAAGTAAGCTTAGCCTGTAAGACCCGGGTATTGTAGAGTCTCTACCATTTTTTGGGAGCACCTTGATGTGTGCAATGTTGGATGAACTAGGAATTGGATCACCCTTCAAGTACTGATTGTATAGGTCCGTTAACGTGGGGGATATTTTCTGTTTCAAGATTTTAAAAAATTCCCCAGAAAAGCCATCCGGCCCAGGTGCTTTGCCTGCTTTCAGTTCAGACATCACCTTTTCCAGTTCCTCTTTAGTTACAGGAGACCCCAACATCCGGCAGTTCTCCTCCGATAAAGTCGGCAAATGAATTTTGCTCAACCACTCGTTTGACCTAACGTCATCAAGGTTTTCATCAGAGTATAGATTTTGGTAGAAGCTTCTAAATATTTCTGTGATTTCTCCACCCGTGCTACGTTTTACCCCATCAGTATCCTTTAAGGCTAGTATTGTCGACTTCTGGGTATATCCCCTGGCAAGTCTGGCTAAGAGGCGTCCTGCTTTGTTTCCGTATTTGAACAATTTCGCTTCTTTTTGTGTTCTCTTTAGCACCTCTCTTTTCTCCAGCCATGTCTCATAAGAGCTCTTGGCCTCTCTCCACTTGGCCTTGTTTTCCTCGGATGGGTTCCCTAAAAAGGCCGAGTATGTTTGGCGCAGGGAATTACTATGAGACTGTAGCTGGTCTGTAATTTTACGTTTAAGCCCTGTAATATATGAGATCAACCTTCCTCTAAGGACCGCCTTGCCTGCGTCCCAAAACATTTGGGTGGATGAGGCTGACTCTTCATTGTTGGCTCTATATTCTAACCACCAACCTTTTAACAGTGCCTGAAACTCCTCATCCTGTGCCATGTACCCCGGAAACCTCCATATGAAATCTGTACCCCTTGGAAACCTTTCTTGGAAATCTACTGTAACTGGAGAATGGTCCGATATTATCATATCGCTGATAGTTACATTATCTACCCTAGGTAGAAAAGTTGAGGGTAATAAAATGTAATCAAGACGTGACCAGGTGGCGTGTGGGTGCGAGAAATGGGTAAATTCCCTGTCTTCTGGGTGCAGGGCTCTCCATGCATCCAAGTGCTCAAGCCTCTCCGTAAAATTCGCCAAGAGTGTTTCCTGCCTAGGTTCATTTCTTTGGTTTCCCTGCAATCTCTTTCTGTCCTCCCTAGCCGACAACATCGTGTTTAGATCGCCCCCAATCACCTTGTTTTGTATTTTATCCTGTTGGACAATTTGTTCCAAAGATTTGAAAAGGTTTGCCTGGCCAGCATTCGGTCCATATATGCTATAAATAGAAAAATCCTCAGTGCCCATGTGTAGGTGCACCCATGCCCATCTACCCTTTGTATCTATCTTCGTTTGGACAGTATTACATGACAGGTTTTTGTGGATCAGTATTAATGTCCCAGCTTTCCCGTTGACCGATGGAGAACCGATAACCTCCCCCACCCACAGCCTCCTCATCCTATGGAAATCTTCTGCCTCTAGGTGCGTTTCCTGGAGCAGCGCCACATCAGCTTTTAGACGCTTCAGGTGGCGCAACACCATGAGACGTTTGTTTGGCGAACGTAACCCCTTCACATTCCAGGTCACTATGCGTGTGAATGATAGACAATGTTATAGAGTCTCCTAGTCCTCGGTAGCCATACCCTCTGCACGGATTTAACCAGAAAATTCAAAACATTTGCAACATTTACATAACAAGTCGGAACATGGCAACGTTGGCCTTGAATGTGCCCACAGGTGACCAAACGCTGAGTCTCTCCAGTGGCACACGAGGTTGGTGACATGTTCCAACCTGGCGTGCCAATGTGGTCTAGGACTTCACTTTTTTCCGCGGTGGAGCAAATCTTATAACCCTATCCCTCCCTTTCTTCCCCCCCAGAGTCCCGCAGGAGTCTGATACCATTCTGTTTGTACTAGAGAGGGTCTTATTGCCCTCCCAGTTGCAAAGACCGGGCCCTCAATCTCACAAACCCCACCCCAGGTGACCTTTGGGTCACGGCAACGGTAATAGTAACAGTTGAAGAAACCTTTAAATACCATCAATCTCCAGCAAAAATATAGATCGTGAGACAAATAGAATACTCATCGTGTCTTCGCTCTAGACCTCCTCCATCGTCAATGAATGACGTCCATCCCCCCTACCCTTGCTCAAGTGGTGTCCAATGCTGGTGAGCTCTGGCGCGTTGGAGCGACAGGTTGTCTTCCGGACTTTTCTGGTCTTTCCCCGTCGTCAGACCAGAGTTGCGTCTTTGGTGAAGGTTGTGTAGCATTTTTTCTTGGTGGAGTTCTTCTTTCTGGGTCTGGAACCGCATTTCTACGTAGAAAAGCCCATGCCTCTTCTGGTGTGTGGAACGTGGAAATATTCCCATTTTTATGGAAAATTTTCAGGATGGCTGGATATAGAAGTGCGAACTTCTGTTTGTTGAACAGCTCTGTGCACACGCTCGCAAATGCTCTTCGTCTTTTGAGCACCTCAGCCGAGAAGTCCTCGAATATCAAAATCTTGAATCCTCTGACCTGTAGCCTGGAATTTCGGCTTTTAAACGCTCTCAAGATGGCTGCTTTGTCTGCAAAGTTCAAGTATTTTACGATAACTTGCCTTGGTCTTTCTTGAAGTGCTTTAGGTATGGTTGGATCAGGAGCAAGGTAGTTCTTCCTATCTGGGCCCACTTTGTGTGCCCGCTCGACTTTGCATTGGTGAGGCAAGTTTAAGGCCTGCGGGAGCTCCGTTTCGCACAAGGCTGTTAGTTCTTTCTGAGGGACGGACTCAGGTAGACCCACTATGCGAAGGTTGCTCCGCCTAGATCTATTTTCGAGGTCGTCGATTTTGGACCAGAGACATTTGTTTTCATATATGAGGTCCTGTATTTTAGAGTGGTGGTTGTCAGAGGTATCCTCCAGAGCCTGGACTCTTTGTCCTGCTTCATCTAGGCGCTTGGATTGGAGCTGGGATTCAGCTTGTATTTGTTTAAGAGTTGAAGAGAGTAAGTTGGTCAGTGTCTCTTGGATATCTGGCGCGAGTTCTCGAGCCACCTCCACCGCTGGAAGTTTTCTTTCGAGAATAAAGATCATCGGAGTTCCCCCAAAATCTACGTTTCATCTTCCTGATTCGAAAAATAGGTTTTTGGGTGGAGAGAAGGGGGTTTAGGCCCGGGGTTGAGGGTTTGTCCTTTTTTGCCCCCGGAACCCCGGGTTTTGGGTTTGGGTGGCCCGCCCTCTGACTTCAATTTTTTTCCTATTTTCTGGAAAAAACCTCTCCCCTATGGGGGTTAAAAAACCTGTTAAATTTTTCTTTTTGGGCCCCTTGATGTCTCCCTTGTTTTGCCTTGATTGTGAAATGGGGGGAAAGTGCTTTTTTTTTTAAAAACCCCGGTTATCCCAAACCCTGGGTCTAGGTGACCACTAAAAAAGCAAACCCGTTTTGGGGCCTGCCTAAAAAATTGAATTTTGGGAGGAGGAGCCCGTTATTTCCCCCCGAAAAAAAGGTGTGATCTCCACTGTCCATAAGTGGGGTGAGCCCAATCTACAACCGTCTCGGGGCTGCCTAAGGGATGTGCCAAGATGGCCGCCGTGCGGGGGTGTTTTGGCCCCAAAAATCCCCCCCTCGGGGGCCCAGGCTGCGTTTTTGCCCTCTGTACTTATTGGGGTTTTGGGGTTTTTTTATTCCCCCCCATGCCTTTTAGGGCCCCTCGGGGGGGGGAAAAAAGCCCAGGGACCTGTCCGGGCGCTTACCCTTTCTACGGTGCTTTTCGCGCCCCCGCTGCCTCCTTCCTCCCCGGCCCTGTGCGCTCTCCGGGGCGTTGCGGTCTCTGAAAATTGGCGAAGATCCACTGACCTTAAAAAGGTTTCCCTTTTCCCCCCCCCGGGTTTTTGCGGCCAGTCTCCCGTGTCTGGGGGGCAATAGTGCTCCTGCGAGGGGAAAACCTTGTCAGGGTTTTCTGTGCCCTTTTTCCCCGGGGGGGGAGCGGGAATCCTACTGCTTGCTTTACTCCCTCGCGGGGCCGGGGGAAACCGGGGGGGCCTCATTTAGGGATCTTTTAAGGGATCATTATTGGCATCAACTGGTAAACCGAAAACCCGTGGGAAGGGTAGAAGTAATCCTGAATCAAACCGGGGACGGGTTTCCCCCATATTTTAGGGCCAAAACTTCCCCCAGGGAAAATTTTTTTCAGCTTCATCTTTCTGTATTTCCAAATTCCCCTGGAGAAGGGGCCAGCAAGATAGAGAGATCCACCCGGGGGGTTTCCCCACTGTGGCTTGAGGCCCTCCCTCAAAAAAACCCACAGGCAGCTCTTTTTAATTTCCCGCAAACTTTCCCCCTTTTATTTTTCTTGAAACAAAAAGTCTGTGTAACCAAGTGTTTTTTCCCCAATGACAGTTTTAGTCCCTTTTTCCCTAAAAAGGCCTCCCTCCTTTGAATGGCCAGTTCTTAAAAAGGTTTTAAACCGGGGACTGGAAAAAAAACCCCTGACTAATGGCCCAAACGGGCTCTGAAAACCCCCGAAAAACATTTGTTTCCCCTGATTTTCCTTAAAATCGGGTGGGGAAAAATTGTTTACACCCCCAAGGGGCCCATGTGGGCTACTTGGTACAACGCCCCCACAACAACGAGGGCCCCCTTAAAAAACCCCCTGTTTTTTAATTACTGTTTTTCACAAACCTTTACCAAGCGCTTGGAAAAAATTTCGCTTTAAAAACCTGGCTTAAATTTTCATCTATAAATTTTTAAAAGGGTACTGTCAATATGGTTCCGGGGTGGTCAATAAATCTAAATTAAACAATACACGTTAGAATGAGTTAATGCGCAAGTAAAAATTTTTATGTTTCCCTTTTCTTCCGGACCCCCTGCTATTTCCCCGCTGGGATGCTCTCAATCAACTTCTGGACCCCAAAACCTGACTGTAGAGTTTCCCTTTTTGCACAAACAATGCTTGCATTTTGTCACAATTTGTTGGTTTTTGTTTGTCCACCCGTCTCTTGATGATTGACCACAAGTTCTCAATGGGATTAAGATCTGGGATTTCCAGGCCATGGACCCAAAATCTCTAGTTTTGTTCCCTGAGCCATTTAGTTATAAACCTTTGCTTTATGGCAAGGTGCTCCATCATGCTGGAAAAGGCATTGTTGATCACCAAACTGCTCTTGGACGGTTGGGAGAAGTTTGCTCTTGGGAGGACATTCTGGTACCCATTCTTTATTCATGGATGTGTTTTTAGGCAAGACTGTTAGAGAGCCGATTCCCTTGGCTGAGAAGCAACCCCACACATGAAGGGTTGCTGGATGCTTTACAGTTGGCATTAGACAAGACTGGTGTACGCTCACCTTGTCTTCTCCGAACAAGCTGTTTTCCAGATGTTCCAAACATTCGGAAAGGGGATTCATCAGAGAAAATGACTTTACCCCAGTCCTCAGCAGTCCACCCCCCTGTACCTTTGGCAGAATATCTGTCCCTGATGTTTTTTTCTGGAGAGAAGTGGCTTCTTTGCTGCCCTCCTTGACACCAGGCCTTGCTCCATGAGTCTCCGCCTCACAGTGCGTGCAGATGCACTCACACCTGCCTGCTGCCATTCCTGAGCAAGCTCTGCACTGCTGGTAGCCCGATTCCGAAGCTGAAACACTTTTAAGAGACGGTCCTGGCGCTTGCTGGTCTTTCTTGGACCCCTGGGAAACCTTTTTGGCAACATGGAAACCTCTCTCCTTGAATTCCTTGATGATGCGATAGATTGTTGACTGAGGTGCAATCTTTCTAGCTGCGATACTCTTCCCTGTTAGGCCAGTTTTGTGCAGTGCAATGATGACTGCACATGTTTCTTTAGAGATAACTATGGTTAATAGAAGAGAAACAATGATGCCAGCACAGCCTCCTTTTAAAGTGTCCAGTGGTGTGATTCTTACTAATCATGACAGATTGATCTCCACCCTGTCCTCATCAACACCCACACCTGTGTTAATGGAGCAATCACTGAAACGATGTTAGCTGGTCCTTTTAAGACAGGCCTGCAATGAAGTTGAAATGTGTTTTGGGGGAAAAGGTTCATTTTCTAGGCAACTATTGACTTTGCAATTAATTGCTGTTAAGCTGATCACTCTTTATAACATTCTGGAGTATATGCAAATTGCCATTATAAAACCTGATGCAGTAGACTTTGTAAAAATTAACATTTGTATCATTCTGAAAACTTTTGGCCATGACTGTACAGTTGTGCTCAAAAGTTTACATACCCCGGCAGAATTTTTGCTTTCTTGGCCTTTTTTCAGAGAATATGAATGATAACACAAATACTCTTTCCACTCATGGTTAGGTTGGGTGAAGCCATGTGTTGTCAAACTAATGTGTTTTCTCTTTTTAAATCATAATGACAACCAAAAACATCCAAATGACATTGATCAAAAGTTCACATACCCCAGTTCTTAAAGGAGTTGTCTCATTACAGGCTTTCAGCCTGCTTCAATGTGTCTGGAGCAAAGAATTTTTGAATTTAGGGGCGTGCTTCTTGTCTGCCTCTTCTCCTCCCTCTTCCCCCCTCCCCTCAGCACACAGAGAGCTCTCTTCCATAACTTCTATACAGCAGGGGGAGGGCGAGGGGGTTTGCTGCCAGGAGTAACCCTGTGTGTGCCTGCCTAGGTCTGCTGCAGGCTCTTGTTGATCTTCTCCACAGTCAGGAGACGGGAGAGGGCTGATCTATGAGTGTGGAGCCAGAGGTCTGTGAAGCTGTGTATGCTAATAGCAGAGCAGGGGGGATGTAAGTGTTCCTATACCCCCTGCTTAGCATACAAATCTCTACATCTCCAGCAACAAACAAACCCTATCAGAACAGACACAGGGCAGCTGTGAAGTGAGTTACTATACTCAGGATGTGTCACTAATAGAGCAGAGCATGAAGAGTTCACATGCCCCCCTGATCTGTTCTATTAGTATAGTCAGAGCTCTACAGACACATCATGAGTATAGTAACACACAGGGTCACTGCTGTCAGCCTCACCTCTGCTCTCCTCAATCTGTGTAGAGAACAGGAGGAAGCAGGCAAACACAGGGTTAGTCCAGGCAGCTCAGCTACACAGAAGCCAGAGCCCTCCCCCTCCTTCCACTACAGAAGCATTCTGTGCGGGAGGGGCTCCCTACTCAGACCTGTATTCAGAAACAGATGAGTCACCTGCACTGACAGCCAGTGAGATAAAGATCAACAGGTCCACTGCTATAGTGATTTCAGGAGCTGATGCACTACTAACAGGGATAACTCAAAATCAGTAGGACATTTGTAACGAACATATATTGCAAAGCTGCTTGTTTTTTAAAGATCTTTTAATTAAAACCCAATCCTTGTAGCGAGACAACCCCTTTAATACTGTGTATTGCCCCCTCTAACATCAATGACAGCTTGAAGTCTTTTGTGGTAGTTGTGGATGAGGCTCTTTATTTTCTCAGATAGTAAAGCTGCCCCTTCTTCTGGCAAAAAGCCTCCAGTTCCTTTAAATTCCTGGGCTATCTTGCATGAACTGCGCACTCCCCAGAGTGGCTCAATGATATTGAGGTCAGGAGACTGAGATGGCCACTCCAGAACCTTCACTTTGTTCTGCTGTAGCCAATGACAGGTCGAGTTGGCCTTGTGTTTTCGATCGTTGTCATGTTGGAACGTCCAAGTACGTCCCATGCTCAGCTTCAGGGCTGATGAGTGCAAATTTGCCTCCAGTATTTGCTGATAACCAGCTGCATTCATCTTTCCTTCAACTGTGACCAAGTTTCCGGTGCCTTTGTAGCTCACACATCCCCTAAACATCAGTGATCCACCTCTGTACTTTACAGTAGGAATGGTGTTCCTTTCATCATAGACACCTCTCCAAATGTAACGTTTGTGGTTGTGGTCAAAAAGTTTGATTTTGGTCTCATCTCTCCAAATTAGCTTGTTCCTGAAGTTTTGAAACTTGTATCTGTGTTTGGCGTATTGTAGGCGAGATACTTTGTGGCATTTGCGCAGTAATGGCTTTCTTCTGGCGACTCGATCATGTAGCCCATTTTTCTTCAAGTGCCTCCTTATTGTGCACCTTGAAACAGCCACACCACTAGTTTTCAGAGAGTCCTACTGATATTATTTGTGGGTTTTTCTTTGCATCCCGAACACTTTTCCTTGCAGTTGTGGCTGAAACTTTTGTTGGTCTACCTGACTATGGTTTGGTTTTTACAGAGCCCCTGATTTTCCATTTGTTAATCACAGTTTGAACACTGATGACTGACATGATCAATTCCTTGGATATCTTTTTGTATCCCTTTCCTGTTTTATACAGTTCAACTACCTTTTCCCATAGATCTGTTGACAATTCTTTTGCTTTCTCCATGACCTACAATCCAGAAATGTCAGTGGCTGGATGAAAGATGCAAAAGTCTGTCTGGATCCCAGAAACTCACTCAGCTTTAATGCACACACACTGATTACAAGCAGACAGGTCACAGGTGAGGATGTTACCTTTTAGTAGCCATTCAAACCCATTTGTGTCAACTTCTGTGCATGTTATCAGGCCAAAATCACCAGGGTATGTAAACTTTTGATCAGGGTCATTTGAATGTTTTTGGTTGTCATTATGATTTAAAAAGAGAAAACACAGTAGTCTGACAATAAATGGCTTCACCCAACCACTAACCATGAGTGGAAAAAAAGTTTTTGTGTTATTCATATTCTCTGAAAAAAGGCCAAGAAAGCAAAAATTATGTCGGGATATGTAAACTTTTGAGCACAACTGTATATTAGTGTTGTTTTGGGAATTTATTTTATTGAGACATACAAAATAAGTTATGCTATAGATTTACCCTACACTTTCTATATTTATCCTTTACGGTGTTTAGAACTTGGAAGTATTTTCTGTATACTAGGAATATTTTTCTCTTTTTTTCTTCTTCCTTTAGAAGTCACCTAATTAGTAAATAGAGTATATCTGTATGTATAGAACATCTAGTGAACAAACAGCATCATGAAAACCAAGGAACACACCAGACAGCTAAGAGAGAAAGTTATGGCAAGGTGTATTACAGGGTTAGATTTGAAAAAATAGCCCAAGCTCTGAACATCTCACGAAGCACTGTTCAATCCATCATTTGTGGAAAGAGTATGGCACAACTGCTAACCTACCAAGACATGGCTGTCCACCTAAACTGACAGCCCAGACAAGGAGAGCACTAATTAGAGAAGCAGCCAAGAGGCCAAGGGTCATTGTGGAGGAGCTGCAGAGATCCACAGCTCAGATGGGAGAATCTGTCCACTGGACAACTTGTTAGTTGTGTACTCCACAAATCTGTCCATTATGGAAGACTGGCAAGAAGAAGGCCATTTTTGAAAGCAAGCCATGAGAAGTCCTGTTTGCAGTTTTCAAAAAGCTATGTAGGGGACCCAGCAACATATAATTTTAAGGGTAGGTTAATTGTAACATTGAGATATAGAATATCCAATAAAAAATCCAGAAAATCACATTGTATAAATTATATTAATTTATATACATTTTGCTGAGAGAAATAAGTATTTGATCCCTCTGGCAAACAAGACTTAATACTTACAAGCACAGCAGTCAGATGTTTTTTGTAGTTGATGATGAGGTTTGCGCACATGACAGGAGGAATTTTGGCCCGCTCCTCTTTGCAGATCATCTCTAAATCATTAAGATTTTGAGGCTGTCGCTTGGCAACTCAGAGCTTCAACTCCCTCCATAAGTTTTCTATGGGATTAAGGTCTGGAGACTGGCTAGGCCACTCCCCTAAACCCAAAAGTGCTTTTTTTTTGAGCCACTTTTTTTGCCTTAGCTTATGGTATTTTGGGGCATTGTTTTTGCTGGGAAGAACCCCCGCCCCCGACCCCCTTTTTTAAATTTTCCCGGCAAAAGGGATTTAGGTCGTTTACTCAGGATTTTACAGTAAAATGGCTCCACCCCCCACCCCTTCCCCCCCTTTTTTGTTTATGAAGCAGTCCCCGTGCCCTTAAACAGAAAGGGAAAAAACCCCCCCAAAACATTTAAAGTTTCCCCCCATCATGCTTGACTGGGGGGGGGGGGGACGGTGTTTTGGGGCCCCTTTGGCAGGAAATTTTTCTTCCCCAAACCCCCGGGGAGTTGAGTTAATTTCCCAAAAACTCAATTTTTGGGCTCAAAAACCCGACCCCACACCTGCTCCCCAAAAACACTTTCCCCAAAATATTTAAGGTGGTTTGTTTTGGGAAATTCAGACGGGGCCTTTTTGAGCAAGGGGGGGGCCCTTTTGGGGGCCCGCCGGATTTTTTAAAAAATTTTTTGCCGGAAAGTGGTTTCCTGGGTTTTTTTTGGAGAAATGTGGTCCCACTGCTTTTAGATCATTAAAAAAGTTCCCCCCAAAATAGTTTTAGGGTGATCTCTTACCTTCCTCTGGGTCAAGGATACCCATGAGGTGAAAATTTTGCCCCCGGGGGCCCCCGTTTGATGTTAAATTTACAGTTTATTTTGTATTTCTTTCCCTTTTTTTTTACTATTTCCCCCAACATTGTCTCCTTTAAAACCCCCGCGTTTTTACTTTTGGGGTTTTTTAGCCCATTGTAGTTTGTGCAGGGCTAAAGTCTTGTCCCCCGACATCCTTAAAAAAACTCTTTAGGGCTTGCCCTCTTTTAGGGGGTTTGAATCTGACTGATTAATTCAGTCTGGTTTGGGGGAGGGGTCCCTTTTTAAAGGGGCTATTTTAAACAGCTATCTTTAATGCGATAACAAATTGTTTTGGAACGTCTTAATGGTTTTGGGAGGAGCCCAAGAACCCCTTAATGGTTGGGAGGGAATCAAACCCCACTTATTTTTTCTCCCGCAAAATGCAAAAAACATTTATATAATTTATTCAATGTGGTTTTCCCGGATTTTATTTTGGATTTTTCTCTCTTTCAATGTTTAAAAATTAAAACCTAAACCCCTTAAAAATTTTAGATGTTTTTTGTTGTCAGTGGGGCAAACCTAAACAATCAGGGAAGGGATCCCAAAAAAATTATTTCCTTCACGTATTTTGCAAAGAAAATTTGGGAAAAATTTCAACCCCTGAAAGGGTTTTGAAAATTTCCCCAAAAGGTTTGCAGCTGTCATTGCAGCTAAGGGGGGTCCTAAAAAAGTATTTTTTCAGGGGGGTGAAACATTTGTTCCCCCCACTTTTTAGGGTTTTTTTTTCCAAATTCTACATTTGTCGTACTGGTAAGGTTGTATCAAGTGGGCTCAAACAGTAAGTCCCCTACATACTTGGCAGGTGCCGGCTGATTATTACAGCTAACACTCACCAGCTCCAATCCCTGGTGTTTAGCCTTCCCGACTTTGTGGGAAACTTTTAAAGAAAGGGTACGGGTTGCTGGGATTGGGTTTTCCATGGGTGTGGGAAACCTTAAATGAAGGCTTCCTTTCCCCATCCCTTGTTTTATTACTTCCTTTTCTCAAAACAGAAAGTTTAAAAAAAAACCGTCATTTTCATATAATTGGGAGAAGGGTGTTCAAGTTATCCCCAAATAATTCTTATTTTTAATAACCGGGGAAACTTTTTGAACCTTGATTTCAGGGAATAAAATAATTTGTACCAAAGAGTGAATGCTATAAAAACAAAACCCATGCAAACATGGCGCAAGTATGTTTTTTTCCACATTTATAATTTTTTTTTTCCCCTTTTTCCCGTACATTTAAAGGGTTTTGTTTTAATAGCCCCATTAAAAAAATACATTTGCCCTGCAAAAAACAAAACCCTCCTATGTCCCATGTTGTTGGAAAAAAAATTAAAAAGGGTTTTTTGGGTTTTGGAAAGGTGGGGGGGGAAAAAATAAAAAAAAAGCCAAAATAATATATGATCGCAGGGCGGGAAAGGGGTTTTCTTTCCCAAACTTCCCCAAATTTCTTGCTACTTTGTAAATTTCTCTAAATTTCTTTAAAAAAAACATTAAAATAATTTTAAAATTTGTTGCTGTAACATTGAAAAATGAGGAACAGTTTTCCCAAGGGGTTTTAAATTAAAATTTTTCAAAACCCTGTAAAATAACCCGAGCTAAAATGCCAATTTACGCGTAGAAACATCACAAGGGGTTGAAATGGAAGAGAGGGGCTTTAAGCCGAGGTTTTAAAAGGGAAAAGCTTGTGTAAAAAGCATGGAAAACCTACTTTAATTCCATTGTGTAAAACCCAAGCATGTAATTATTTATATTGTCATTTTAAAAAAAAAAAATAAATCATATTTTGTATATATTTATTACTTATCTTTTTGATTATTTTTGTCATAGGAAAATTGCTCTTGATTTCCCCGGGCCCGTCAAAAGACGTATTCCCTTTGGGTGGCAATAACCCCTGGTTGCATTTGGGTAGTTTTTATTTCCCTTCTCAAAATCGGGGGAATTCTGCCATCTGGGGTCCACTTTCTTAAAATTTTTTATTGAAAAGCGCTACTTTTTCCCCGTACTGACCCTTTTTTTTGCCTCTAAAATTTCAGATCACAGTTTAAACTGCCTGGGTTTAGGATTAAAGTACTTTTAAAAAGGGAAAAAAAGGGGAAAAAATCCTTTTTCCCCAAAAATTTTTGGGAAAACTTTAATGAAATTTTTTTCCAAAAAAAAATTTTTACCTCTATTCAGCATTTGCTTTTCCCGGTACATAAAAAAAAATGAATAATGCAGTTACCCCAAAAAAAGGGTTTGGGCCCGAAAAACAAGGGAAAGTATGAAAATTTGTTTTCGCAAAAACCAACCCCCTCTTTTATGTTAATAAAATAACAGGGGGAAAAAGAATAAGGTGGGGAAATTTTTAGCCCAAAAGCCCCCTTTTCCCTGCTTTTCATAGAGGTTTTTTAAACTGTTCTTGCCCGCAGTAGAAAGGGTTGTTATCTATGGTTTACCCTTAAAAAAGGTTTAAAAAAAAGTTGTTTAAACTTATACCATCATGTTCACAGTTTTTACCTCTAGCATCTTACTCTCTCATTGTATACCCTACACTTTAGGGTATGTTCACATGACGTATTTGCAGGGTGTATTTTGGGGTGCAATTGCTCTGCAATGCACCTGAAGTACGCCCACAAATACAGTAAAATCATAGCACTCTTTTGGATGCGTAAGCACCCGGACGAAGTGACACTTCACTTCTTTTTATGGGCGTGTACTGTGCGCTGGGGAAAATTAAAGTGAATATGAGGCAGGGCCATAGTCCTGTTGAAAGTACGCGCTACCCAGCTCATATTTTCAACAGCAGGCGTATTGCGGCGTAAATAGGTACGTGCCGCAATATGCTGTGTGAACATACCTACGTCGCCTTTGTTTCTCCCTCTCTCTCTTCGTTCCACCTCAATGAGGACATAGTTCTGCCCTCTCATCCTCAAGATTGGTCATTTCATTGTTTACATGTTGTCCAATTCTGCCTCGCTGCCACCGAATATTTCAGGCGCTCCGTTTCTCTTTTTGTTGTTCCAAAGGAGCCACACAGGGGCTTTGCGGCCTTTAGGGCCACCATTGCCAGCTGGATCCAATCTGAAATTTGGTAAACTTAACGGTCCATGAGTGAACCTCTTCCATTCTGGGTCACCGCTCATTTCACTTGAGTGGTTGGTGCCCCGTGGACCATGCGGCATCATGATTTGGCTTCTTTGGTCTGCAATGCTGCAAACTGAGCCTCAGTATATACTATTTACTAAGTTCTACCAAATCCATACCTGGGCCTCGGCTGATGCAAGCTTCAGCCATATGGTACTTCAGACAACAGTGTGTTGACTTGCACTGCTGTAAAAAAAATTTATTTGTAACTTTTTTGTCTCACCTTTTGTGTACTGCTTTTGGATATCCCAAGGTGCTGTGTCCCCCAATGCTAATGACGAGCAATTCTGATTTTTGTATTTACCGTAAAATCCTTTTCTCGTCTGATTCTCTTCTTGCCTTCTTTTATTCCGATTCCCATTTGATGGTCTCTCCTTGGAGTCAGACCGTGGTTTCTTTTCTGCCACTCCTTTTGTACCAGCTGAGTATCCTGGCATCAATAGTAGAGATATAGTCCATCCAGATGGAGCCAATGCATTTGGTTTCCACCTAGTGTCAGCATCCTAGGGCGAGGACATATATACCCAAGGTATTGTGTCCCCCAATGAATCAGACAAGAAAAGGATTTTATGGTAGTAGTGCAGAAGGCGTAGTTTTTATTGCCACCATTTTGGTATACATGACAGTTTTTGATCTTTTGATTGAAAAATTTTTTGTAGAGGGAAAGTAACCAAAAGCTGCCCTGACAACTGGTTGGCACCCCCTTATGTATAACTGCCTTCATGCTGTTATACATTGACTGCAGCATTTAAGTAACGGGATCAGAGTTAACTCTGTAGCTAACAGCCAGCACCCATCATATCCTGGGGCCGCTCTACGCATAGTCATGAGCATTATGATTTACATGAGCGACATATGTTGGGAAGGGGTTATCTATGTTTTTGATGAATACTTTATACAGAGCTAAATGTATTAGCAGGATACCTCAGCATCACAGACGTGACAAAAACAGGGATGTTGGAAAAACTGCAACACATAGGATAACTTTCTCTTCTTAAATATTATTTTATGCAGGTGCAAAAATGATGTACTATTTGGACAAGTCAAGACAGGAGAAGGCGATTGCAATAGCTACAAGACTTGATGATACTTTAATTGATAGAAATGTGCAGGTAAATCATGTTAAAAAAAACCACTGTTTTTATCTAAGGTTATATTTACTTTAAAGAGGTTTTCTACAGTATAACCTTTGAAAAAACCATGCCTTTGTAGACAGCCCGCCTCTAGACTAAAATGCACTCAGGGCTAGGAGAAAAAATGTCTTACTCTCCTGCCCCATCATATCAACAATAACCACTCCCTAACTCGCCTGATCCCCCCCCCCTCCTTCCTGATCAAACACATTTTCATTGGTACATAAGGGTTTAAATGTTATAGCCCTTTCTTGCACTCAGTTATTGTATTAATATTTTTGTCTTTTTTTAACTTTAGTTTGTTTTTTCTTTAATAATACAGGCAGTCCCCAAGTTCTGAACAAGATAGGTTCTATATGTTTTTTTTTAAGTTGAATTTGTATGAAAGTCGGAACAGGTAAAACATTTTTAAGTCCAAAAATTTTAAACATGCAACATCTCGGGTTGGCTTTATTCTAGTCATACCTGTAGGAAGAGAATCTGGTGGCATATTCAAGCGGCTGCAGTGCTTAGTATGCAACGTCACTTAAAAGGAATGTATCAAAAAATTGTTTAACTCATGACTTATTGTTTAACTCATGCTTGTATGTTAAACACATTTTAGGAACTTTTGGTATATATATATCAATTTAGTTATTTTTTGAATAATTCTTAAGTCCTGCAGTTTTCACTTTGGTCTCCAAGCCTGATATTAGTCTGATACTTCCTGTTCTGTAAAGAGAGATTTTCAGTAGTCTGCTCATTATTAGCACAAGCAGGGTTACACTGAAAGGAGATAAATAACACAGGATCCACCAATCACAATAGCAGGTAGTCACAGTTCACCCTCTCCTCCTCCCTGCACACCGACTTCTTCCCAGGTCACAGAGCATGCCTGGATAACTCTCCTATAGAAGTCAATGGGACTGAGTCAGACTTAAGGCTCCCATGTGCATGAAGCTGCTGTAAAGTATCTCTCTGACTGCTGTTAAAGCAGCTCTGGCAAGAATACTGTCCCCACAATCATATATAGATGTCTGAATTGAGAAATCTATAATCAGAAAATAAAAACGGCTAAGAAGAAAAGAATATGGAGCAGGGTCTTGATTCAATAAGTAAAAATAAAATTGGCAACACATTCCCTTTAAGGAGCATGGGAGAGCCTGACTAGAAGAAGGCCAAACTGGGCCGAAGCGTCACATTGTACGTTCTACTCCCAGACTATTTTTGTTTTTATTTTCCGATTGTAGATTTCTCGATTCAGACATATATATCTCAATGTGTGTGTGTGTATATATATATATATACACACACACACATATATATACCTGTATACTTGCATCAGAGTCCTCTGTCTATGCAGGTAAAAATAAAATCTACGCCTAGTGTTGAGTACATGTAATAACTGTATGGGTGCAGAATCTACCTGCCAGGACTTGTAAAGTTCTTCATCAGCTGTCTGAGACAGCTAATATGGAACCATGCTCAGTGGTGTGTGTGTGTATATATATATATATTGTAAGCAACCAGCAGGAAAGATAGCGAATGGAAGATATGTGCCGGGTAGGATGCTACAAATAGTAGGGAAGTTCCAGGGAAGCCAGTCCAGTGGTACATCCCGGCCTTTTCAAAAGTCTGAAGGACAGTAGGAGAACTGCACTAGTGGGGCCCACCAAGGAACAGGACCTTGATGGGGGGAAAAACAGCAGTATAGTTAAAGGGGATTTGTCGAGACGAAAGATTCTTACCTCTGTCCTTAGCACAGGCAGAATGTCAACAAATCACGCCGAGTCATGAAGCTGCAGGGGAGAGCGGGTGGGGGCGAGTGAGGAGTGAGGAATCCAAGGGCGCGGCTCAAAACTTAAGTGAAATAATAAACAGTACAAGAGTGGATTCTCAATACAGCAAGACACAGCCTCAGAGTGCACTCAGGAGGAGCCTTATCTGCTAAGAAGCTAATGTAAACAAATCACAGAGCTGAAAGAGAGAGAGACGCACACAGCCAGAGCACAAAGCTGCATAAGGGATCGTGTGACATGTTCACTCAAATAATCAAACTATAACTTGTGGCTTCTGTGTACAAAAGACAACAGCTTTTCTACACAGCAGCTTGAAAGCTTCTTCATGTTCTCTGTCATCAGATAAAGCAGGAATCTAATCACACTACAACTAGTTTATTCTGTAAAACAAAAGAAAACATATTGCTACCCGGTGCCTTAAAACTTCTGCAGCTCAGTCTCATCAGATAAGAAGTGTGATCTGCGCAAGCCCGGCCAGCAGACAACAGCTCTTGTCAGGTCGTATCTAATAGAAGCTTTGAAGTAACCAAGGGCATGTAAGGAAGGCTGTAGCTCTCTCAGACTGCAATTTTTGTAATCACATATATTTAGAAAAGTGATTAAAAACCCATTTTGGAGGATCCCACGTCAACATTACATCGTGGCAAAACCCCTTTAAGTAACCATAGGTTACTTAGATGTTTAGGTATTTTAGTATAGCTGCTGTGCGGCTTTATTGGGCTGCTTTTTTCTGAACGGCTGTAGCGTGGGTGGGAGGCCGTTCACCCCTCCGGTCCAGGCTTTACCGGTATCCCTAGGCCTTTTAAGCCTGTGCAGGAAGAGACCAGGTGAGAGAGTCAACCTGGGGCTGATTGCTGTCAGGAGTCATTTCTCCAGAAGGTGCTGAGCAGGAAGGAGCCTGCTACAGACCATTGAACCAGACCGAGGACGTCTGCATTCCAGAAGACTTCACCTGCCACACGGTGGAGTATAAAACTGTATTCCTTTGAGCTGGATAAAAATTTTGTGTTTTTGCTCATTTTAAAGGCTGAAGTAAGCCTACGACATAAGACTTTCTGTTTGTTTTGCTGTTTTGTTTGCTTCTAAAATAAAACCCTCTATGTTTGGTTGCAACCATCCCATTTGTGCCTACCTCTGTGACCGCTAATCCCCACATATATATATATACACACCACTGAGCAGGTATATATAATTTTGGCATTTTATGGCAGCTACAGTTAGTGTCTGATCTTAAAGGATAGCAAATATGGAATGCTGAGACTGATGGAACTAGACGTTACAGCATGCCACTTTAGCCATCCTGTAAGATATGAGAGTGTGTGTATAGGTGTCATTATCATTGCTGTAGTCCCCCACTCCTCTCTCTTACATTTAAAAAATTCTGGCTCCTCTCTAGGGAAGTTCTCAGGTCCTTAAGCTACTGAAACAATACAGGTTTCATCCAACCTGTAATGTCCTAGGGCTGCTTCTTGGGGTGGGCGAGGCTCACAAACCCACGCTTCCCCCTCTTTACTGCTCTGGTCATCTGCGCTGCCCATCCCAGGAACAGCCCTGCTTGGAGGTCCAACCTCCCAGTACTCTAAATCTATGGATAAATGGTTACGCACCCCTAGGAAGCTAGGTTTTATGGGTGCAATAGTGGAAAGACCAAAGGTTATATAACTGTTTATAGAGAATCCACTGCACACTGTTTTAGGATAATTCAGTGATCAAAATAATTTTTATTGGACAGAAATAAGGATCCTTATTTCTGTCCAATAAAAATAATTTTGATCACTGAATTATCCTAAAACGATGTGCAATGGATTCTCTATAAACAACCTCCCAGGACAGCTGCTGATTACCACGGTAAGGAGACGTGGTGCCTTCCTTGTTTTATTTGGTAAAGACATGCCTATTAGATCCTCACCCAACACATATTGCTGGCCTAAGCATAGGCATTTGATATTTAAGTCCATAGGAACAACTTTTAAAAGCTCCCCTTAAGCCTTGGGCGTATGAGTAAGGGCCCAGGGACCAAGGCTTTGCAGGGGATTGTTTCCGGACCCCCAGGAAGGGGGGGTTAGCTCAATCGCGCAATTTAACCCGCAGTAAAAAGGCCCGGGGCTGCCCTTCGCTGTTTTCCCATCGGCGCCGCCGGCAAAGATCCCGGGCCCTTTATCCCGACGCCGGCCCCCACGGATCCCCTCAAGCGTATGGCAAAAAAGTATGCTGTCCCATCCGATTAGCATTGGTGGGGGAGCCTTGGGAAGTCCCGTCCCTTTCCCCCTTACCGGGGTTTGCCCCACTTTCCTTCCGCAGACGGAAGTGGGAATGCCATCTTTGCTTTACATCCCTTAAACAAGTACAATCTTTAAAGGTAAATTTAATAACAATCCCGGGCACCTGGAAGTAACAATGGTGGCCCAATTACAGTAAAAAAAAAATATTAAAATAAATGTTTTTTAATGTACAAAAAAAAAAATAATTAATTTTAAAATTCAAATCACCCCCTTCCCTTTCCCCCTTTTTACCCAAATAAAACATTAAAATAAAAAAAAATTAACCCCAATTTGGTTCACCGCCGTTCGAAAATTAGTCCGGGGTCTAAAAAAAATTTAACCCTCCTTATCCTACAGGCCCTGAAAACCAAAAAGAAAAAATATTTCCCAAAACGCCCAAAATTTGGGAATTTTATTGGTCTTTCTCCTCAAAAAGGGGAAAAAAAATGACAAAAAAAATCGTTGCATTTTAACTGTTTTCTCTGCTCTGTTATTCCCCATCTGGCTGCCGTAGCTGCGTCATCGTATCCACCGGGGCACCTTTATGCACGGTACCCCGCCCCAACGGATCCCTGCAACAGATGCAATATAGTAGTGTGAACCCACCCTAAGTTAGACATTGATGGAGCCAGAGCATTGTAGCATGTAATCCAGTCTATCAAGACTGCTTAACGTGGTAGTGAATCACCAATAAAGCACCCTCTCAATATGAGAAGCACTGATCTAGACTGTGTAGTGTATTGCTTCATCTCATTAGACATTTTCATCCTGCTTATACAAGTAACAACAAAATCTTTCAAAGGTAATGGCAGATAAAATACCCAAAAAGGGACACCTTTGAGAAGTAAATGGCGTTGTGCCCTACATTAGCAGTAAAATGTCATTGATTACAGTAAATTAGTGTATGTTCGTGTTGTGGTGAGGAAAGTATAATTCTTTTTTGTGGTTTTCTCTCTTGCACAGAGTCTGACAAGAGTCTTGGAAGCACTTCTTGATGGAAGCTTTGGAAGCTGTAATACTCGGTATGAGGAGTACCGGGCAGCCTGCCATAAACTTTTCCCATTTACCCCTGCCTTTATGTTGTCTGCAAATGAAGAAGACTGTAACACAGTGCCGATGAACCATACAGCTCTTAACCACGACGTGCTCTGCAATGAAATGTAGCACAATGGCAAGACTTCAGGAAATAAATGTTCAGGGTTCACATGCATTGGGATGCATGGCACATAAGAATGTGGTTTGCTTTTTGACCATGGCCTTTCATCCTTTCTCTCTGAGGCTCCCAAAGAAAGGCCAAAATATGACATAGATCAATCTCTCTCCTATGTACAACTGTACAGTTCTCGGCCTCTAATTTGGATTATGGAAGGAGTTGTTATTTTGCTTCTTCTCCTGCAATATGAACATTAAGACAAGGCAAAATGCTTTCTTAGAATGTTGCATTTCTAGACTAATATTGACAATATTTTGTGTCATATGTAGCAATTCTAGTTGATCAAAATACTCTTAGCTTGAAGGTTTTTACATTTTGGGGGGTTGATTTTAAAAACAGCTGTAATTTTTATGACTTCTCTTTTAAGCAAAGTGTTATGTGTCATTGATCCAGGCAGACAGCACTGCTTTACTGTGCTGCTTGTTGGTATATTTGTTTGCCAACCACAGACTTTAACCACAGATTACATTTCCTTTCTGATGGAATAGTAACATATCATGGAAGCAATATCAGAATGAAGGGACTGTATTTTCCTTTAGCTCTTGTGTGTTGTGAAAAGAGTTTTACTGTTGGGTTTCTGATCAGTCAACCTCAGCAGCTGTTATTAGGTGTTGGCTACTGTTTTCCTTGTTCAGACTCACTATTTTTGCGTGTTAAGAATGGATTGACAATATAAGCACCCGTGTATAAGACAGATGGTAAAATGTAAAAAAATGAATCGTCCATGTGTCCATGAATCATTCTCATCAGTCATATTTGTCCAAGATGATAAGGTTGCTCTTAAATCGGCCTTCAAGGATAATTTTGCAAACTTGAATCCCATGTTTGAATGTCTTAATAGCAGTAAGGGCCTGTTTACACGGCAGTGGACAAGTTTATCCGACAGGTATTTGTCCAGTTTGTTTGCCGTCCCCAAGGCCGCGTGAGGGGGCAGCTTTTCTCCATGATGAGTGGAGAAAAACCCTCCCTCTTCCCATTGACATGCGCATATTCCGTCCGAAAACTGGATGGAAGAATGTGCATACACAATGTTTTTCGGGCGGCCAGCGGAAAACCCATGCAGTGGGACTGCTGCACGGGTTTTCCATAGAAGGCCATTGTGCTCATTTGCGGCTGGTTTTGGAGACACGCTGCAAAATCGCAAACCGTCTGAAAAACCGTCTGCAAACCCGTGCCGTGGGGGCATGGCCTCAGAGCTCTGTTTTTTAGATAAAGCTCCAAATACCCTGCATAGATACTTAGCACTGCTGAACTTAGAAGTTTACCACTTGCCATTATATCTGAGCTTAGTAGTAAACCTGTAGGCAATAAACAGCTCGCACCCTCTAATGGCACCTGCGGGTAGCCAGCCTGTTACTTCTTAACCCCTTGAGGACCCTTTTATCCTTTCCTTTCATGCTTTGCTACTAAGAGGCTGATACAGAGTACTAGAGAGGAGTGTTAGCTCTGTCTAGACAGGCCCTCCCTCTCCTACCAACACCAGGCTTACCAGTTTTAACCTAATGTGCGTTGGAGGCAGGCACTCATGAACTGCTCTTCTGATCTGCTGCATTTTTTAGTTTAGCTTTTTTTCTCTCTTTTTGAATAGTATTTGAGTTCTTTTCTCACTTTTTGGGGTCTTTATTGTAGTTTCCACTTTAGACGTTATCCTACCTAAGGGTGCCAGGAAACCGACAGACGGGCACCTAAATTAATGCTCCCAAGTTGATTCCACTACGAAAATTCTTTTTTGAGGTTTTGAAATTTTCAACCATGGAATTTTATTTGACACCCCTCTCCAACCTTTTTTTCCTCCCCCATGTTCCTGGAGCCATCTCCTGCTACACCTCACATTTAGGGGAACTTTCTTTTCCCCCCTTTTTGACTCGGGGTTTTGAGTCCCAGAAGAGGTCCTCTTTTTACAAGGAGACATGCAGTCCCAAACGGTTACCAAAATTTTTTCCCCCTCTCTAGGGGGGGTTTTTCCTTCTCTCAGCAAACTGTTTCATTGGTGTTTTCCTAATATGGGGACTTTGAGGAGGTTATTTCCAAAGGGACCGGAGCCCCGGGATAAAGACTTACCCTCCAAACGCGGGGATATTCTTTTTTTTTTTTCCCTTACCTTTTTCCAAATTTCATGTCCCTTCTTTTGACCCCCCACAGTGTTGTGATTTCCAGATGCTACGGTCGGATCATGGATGCGCCTTTGCTCAAGGTCTGATAAAAAAAAGGTCATGCCTTTCAGTCTTCTGGGGAAGTCTCTGGCGGGCCCATACGCCGCCTCCTTGGTCACAAGGCCTTGGGGTCTACAAGTCAACTTAGCAGGAATCCCCTTTGATTTATTCCTAGGGGTTTTATAAATGGGTCCTAATTTTTCCTTCTTC
Source organism: Phyllomedusa bahiana (assembly GCA_025379985.1). NCBI lineage: Eukaryota > Metazoa > Chordata > Amphibia > Anura > Hylidae > Phyllomedusa > Phyllomedusa bahiana. Next base: position 76,865 of record JAODAL010017536.1, read on the forward strand.
CAATTTTCTTGGGGGGCCCCCTTACTGCTAAACGTCTGCCTTTTTGGGTATTCCGCCTCCATTTGATTAAAATCCGGGTCATGAAAAAGGGTTAATAATTTCTATCTGTTTTCCCGACGAATTTTTTTGGGGGGAACATTTAAAAGGGAAAACCTGGTTTTATCTTTTTAAAAGGGCCCTTTATTCAAGCGATCAAATTTTAAACAATTTCAAAACAAAATGCTATACGCAAATTGGTAATAAAGGGGTTAACAAATGTTTCTCAGGGAAACAACTCGAAAAATATATTTCGTACATGGGCACTAGCAGAAGGGGAAAAGGGGGGGTAAGGGGGAAGGAAAGGGGGGTTTTTACAAAAAAAAAAGGGGGGAAAAAAAAAAGGGGGGGGGGGGGGGGAAAAAAAGGAAAAATAATAAGGGTATGATTCCCGAAACATGAAAATTGCAAACCCCAAAATCATACGCTTGTTTCATCATTCTTCATTGGCACTTTGCTAAAGGGATGGGGAATAAAGCGTTAAAAAAAAGAAAATTTTTAAAGATATACATGTAGAAAAACAATTCAATCCAAAAAACCCTAGGGGTTTTT